>QXTE01000051.1:8430839-8673390 GCA_003942145.1 Platysternon megacephalum
CCCATTGCAATTTATACACCATGTGTCATGACAGCAATGCTACGCTCCAAAGACATCCCCTCCAGCCTGAACAACTGTCAGAATGCAACTGAAATTTTTCAGCTAAATCTCATATAGCAAAAGTGTTTAAAACCACTTAAAATGTAAATGCAATAATGTTTTGCACTTTATAACTCAATCGCTTTTTAAAGACATACCAAATCCAAATGACATCAAGAGGAGCTTTGCCTGAATAAGAGCTGAATAAATACTAAGGCCCAGGTTGCATCTTTTGTGCATAAACCCTCTCCCAGCTCTAGCCCAGCGTTTCTCAAATGCAGCCACCGTGGCCGCCTGCAGCCACCAGGGACTTTTCTTGCAGCCCCAGCCTCCTGGGCTGTGATTGTGGGGAGGAGGTGGAGAAGCAGCGACCCCTCCCTCTCCCTGGTGCTCCTGGATACATCGCCTTGGTGTTGGTTGCTGGGGCTTCCAGCAGGGGTTGGGCCCTGCCCCCCTCCGGAGACACCTGGAGCACAATACTGGAGGAGCAGGCAGTGGGTGAGTTCCCCACCTTCTCAGGGGCAGTGGGGCTCTGGCTTTGGGCTCCAGCCACCCAGCTTTGGGTTCCATCCCCTGTGGGGCTGTAGGCCACCCTCCCATTGCCCCAGGCCCCTGCTGCCTCTCCCGATTCCCCTATCCAGGGCTTAATTTGTCCCCAGAGGTGTGGGGCTGAGTAAGTCTGCTGGGAAAAGTGATACTTGTATGTTTAATATCACTTTTCATAGCAGACTTAGTAAGTAGCAATCAATAAATTACAGCGCTTTGGACTTGCATATTTATTTGTTTTTCCTAAAGCTAATGAAGTAAGTGTGTGAGAGGGGCCACGAGCAAGAGTTGGTGGCCGCACTCTGAGGCCACCAAATAATTTGCCCTGAGAACCCCTGCTTCTAGCCCCATCCAGAGGGAACCAGCGAGAGCCAAATCCATGGCATTTTCACCAGATCTGGCCTTTGGAGAAAGGGGGTGAGGTTTGCTCCTATGGAAGAAGGGAGGGATTCATTCATTGATCTTGGGCAATATGCTACAGGCCAAAGTAATCTATGTAGAGGCTCTCAGCCCCAAATCTATAGTCAGGGAATTCTGGCCACCTCGTTCGCCTTGGCCTCTGCTGTCCTCGAAGTTCCCTAAAGGAGGATTCCACAACACAGAGGAGCTTTTGCTTAAAACTGAATGCAGCCTTTGTATGAATTAATGTTTAAGCAGGTTCTCTGTGGGATTGAAGAGGAACGATATGGATAACGTTGGGACCATGTACTTTAGCAGAAAGCTTGAGAATGATTTCTTAACTAGAAGTCCATTCGCGTCAAGTCCCTCATACATCACATGCCAGTTCTCTCCAGGATCAGGAACATTAGGACATCTTTGAGTTAACTTAATTTCAAACCAAGAACTTGCATCCTTGTCTGCTATAAACTGGACAGACTGTTAAGCTCATTTTATTTCATATAGGCCACCAAATAACCATCACCTTTCAGGGTAGCTTCAGACTTGCGGCAACCTCGAGGCCATACTTCTGCATGGTGGTGTTCAAAAATCATGTTAAGACGAAAAATAACTAAATTGGTTTTAAAAACATGTTCAAAAATAACAAATTTGGGATTCTTTTTGTTTTCTGGTTCCTGAGCTTTTAGGGTTCACACCGTTCACATTCAAGCTTTTCTCCACCGCTGTGAGGGCTAGAAACTTGCTTTTTAAAAAACAATCTGATTTTATCATATCATTTGTTTCCCAGAGCTGGGGCTTTAAAATATCTGTCAATCATCTATTCTCTACCTACTGTGAGATTCATGATAAAATTGTGAGACTAGGCAACACTGTAAAAGTAGCAGTTTTTATGGCCTTTTCACATGCATCCATTTTAGCTAAGTCAGAGCAGCTCCTCTACCCATAGTCCTGCACTGATATTCCAGGTAAATTCAATATAGTATGCAAGAGTATATTTGGAGTAATTTACTGCTAAAGATTAAAAATCTGACTCTTTTTACTGAGTCTCAGCCCAGTTGTCACTGGGCATGTCCACATCGTAGCTGGCACCTTTCAGAGCAGCCTGAGCCAAATGTAAGGGAGACTTAAAGATGTCTGTCCTGGACTGGTTCGGGACAATTGGGGTAGCATAGGGAAGCTTGAACCCCCTTTTGTCCATCCCTGTTTCATGGATACATTTATTTCAGTCTGCAGAAGGATCAAGCCTGCAGCTTTCATGAGCACTACATTTGTTTAACAGTGAATTTTAGCAAGTATTTGTCCCTTCATTCTGGAAAATGTGAAGGCTGAAATCTAGATGTGCAGTTCAGTCTTCAACTAGTTGGCACGTGTTTAAGAAACCTCCGTGCTGACTGGATGTGAGACTCATGAGAGTTGATTAATGCCAGGAAGATATTTCTCTCATGAAGACTTATGGGGAAAATTGATGAATGTTGAGTGGCTGTTTGGTTATTATGACATAGAGATAAAGCTGAAGCCTGTTGATGAAAGATGTTTTCTTTAAGTTCAATAAGCCACTGGCACTTTTTATGATCGTAGATCACCTTTGATTTTTTTTTCACCTTCTACTATCCAATATTATCACTGCTCACAATTATATTTTCCCTGAAAATATCTGATCATAGAGTTTTCCTTCTAACGCCACTGAAAAAGCACTTGTCTGAGAAACAGGGATGCAGAGAGTGAGATGGAGATAAATATTTTTACATATGAGGGAAAGAGAAACTGCATTAAACTTCAGTTCGTCAGAAGTCTACAAAACAAGCAAACCCCAGCCTACTAAGAGAACCATATTTAAAATAATGCTGACAACAGACAAATAAACAGAATTTTTGCCCCTCTCCTTTATGGGATTATTTGGTAAAAAGGGAGTGAATAACAGAGGTGGTGTTAGAGTACAAAACACTGCAGTGTGGCTTCTTAGTAACATGGGCCCCTGGCAGCACATTGCACCTGTCTTCCACTCTCCACGTTGGCTTCCAGTAGAAGATAGAGTCAAGTTCAAGGACTTGGTCCTTATCTTCCTGGTGCTCAGTGTCCTTGGCCAAGGGTACCTAAAATGATCTAAAGCTCCAGACTGTGATCTACCTCTCCGCTCCTCTAGCCCAATGGAATTTTCTACCATAAGGGTAAAGCTCATCTGTGCAGGAGATAGCGTTTTCTTGGTGGTCAGTCCCAGACTATGGAATCAACTCTCTCAGGAATTAAAGACCAAGACAAGCCTCCCTACCTTCTGCTCCAGGGGCCAGGCTCACTTTTTTTGACCTGCCTTCTCTAACATAAACACAGCCACGTGCACATTTACAACAAAACGCTCCACTGCGCACACAGCTCTCTTACTGGGGAGAGGATGAGAGGAAAAAGCCACATGTGACAGATCAGTCATGTCACTTAACGCACTGCGGGAATGCACTCAGATACTGTCGCCCTGAGGGCAGTACAAGAGCAGCTACAGAATAGACTAGGGACTGGACTAGACAGTCTATTTTTCTGACATTGAATTTTTAAATAGCTCTTGTAGCTCTGATGGGGATTCCCCTCATTCCTAGGCTGTCCCAAATTCCCTTGGCTCCTGTCTCAGACCTGTGCTCATGCTATTTTTGGGCCTGTAGTAGCAGCAATAGGGGTCCCCTTCCTATAGCACACCCTACAGAACCCCCTTTTTAAGGGTGTTTGGGCCAGCTGATACAATGGCTGCTGTCCTTGGTATAAGTAACAAGTCCCTGGCATTAGTTATTGGGACCGGGGGCGAAAAAGTATGTTAATGTCATTCAGAGAAGATAATTTAGTTGCACTGAGGACAAAGAAATGGTACAACGGGGAGGGTGAGAAGCAGAAAATAACAAAATGAGATTTAACATGGAAAATGAAAGCTGCATAATAGAAAACACATGCACTCAATGGTCCAGGGAGACTTTGGAGTCAGTAATGTCAATGAGGTAGAGTGGACTGCAAGTTAGCTGTGAGTTTAGAATGCGATATGGCCACAGAAAAGGCAAGTTCTGCTGTCAGCTACATATAAAGTCCTGTGGAAGACAGAGTCCTTGGTTTTGGGCCTGGTGTTTATATAAAGGCTCGTGATATTATTCATGTCCTAGTCACACGTTTACAACAATGTAAAACTGAGTGCTTTGCTCAAAGGGGCCATTAAAAAGTGATAGTTCCAAACCAAACCAATGGTGGGAGTAACACATTGTGTTCTCTAGCAAACTGGCAGCTACGCTCTGGGAGAGGAGACATGATGGAGGCAAAAAACTGACCGAGTAAGGCAAAAATGGGATGAGAGGTGATGGCCAGTGAAGGCTTGGTTAAGAATGGTCGAGGGGTGGGGGAAATAAGATGTATGGGACTTTTCCAACTGTTGTGCAGTCAGTGAAGCCCATTCTACATCCAGTTCAGGGTAAATGGAGGTTTGGAGGAGCTCTATATAGAAAGAAGAGCCCTGCCCAGGCAAGTTAAGGATCCAACAGGAGAAATTACGGAAAATTACTTTCATTCTTATTGCAATTAACATCTGTTCATCTTACCAAGAGTTGTTGTGCTGACACATTCCTCCTTTCCATTCAGAGTGCAATGCATACACAACCAGCGATCATGTCCCTGATCAGTAAGGTATTAGTCCTGCTCTGGTGCACCTCATCTCATTAACAGAAAGATATCAACAAAGTGAAGGGAGTTCAGATGAGAGCAACAAAAATTATCAGGAGGATGGAAGGAGTGATTTATTAGAAGAGATTGAGCCAAGCTATGCAAATGTAGCTCTTTCAATGACAACTACGAGGGAATACTGTATTGTCCACATCCTCATAGGGTGTAAAAACGAAGCAAGGAGAATTGGATAAAAGGGTGTTTAACTAGAAGAAATAAGGTGTTCCTACCTGAGAGGTGGGAAACCCCTGTTCAAATCCCTTCTCTACAGGTGGTGGGGAGGGGGGGGGGAGAATTGAACTGGGGTCTTGCCCTAACCACTAGGTTAACGGTCACAAGGGAGTTCTCCTCAGCCATTTTGTATGGAGTTAGGCATGTAGGGCCAGCATTTTTGCAGAAACAGCATAGGTGCCTGACTCCAGGAGGGGATTCACAGCTGTGGATTCCAAGCAGAGATCGGCACCTCCCTCTAGCCCACGCATAGGTACCTAGTTCCCTGAGAGGACTTGCCCCTCTCCCCAGCATCTGCCATTAGCTACTTTAGGTGGCTCCCCACTTGCTGTGCTGGCTTTTATGGATCTGATTTTAGGCCTCTCTCTCTTCCTATGCATTGTATAGGAGCCTAGGTGCCTAACCCAGGGTTCCACTAGATCAGTGGTTCTCAAACTAGGGCCACCGCTTGTTCAAGGAAAGCCCCTGGCGGGCCGGGCCGGCTTGTTTACCTGCCGCTTCTGCAGGTTTGGCTGATCGCGGCTCCCAGTGGCCACGGTTCGCCGCTCCAGGCCAATGGGGGCTGCAGGAAGGGCGGCCAGCACGTCCCTCCGCCCGCGCCGCTTCCTGCAGCCCCCATTGGCCTGGAGCGGTGAACCGCGGCCACTGGGAGCCGCGATCAGCCAAACCTGCGGAAGCGGCAGGTAAACAAACCGGCCCGGCCCGCCAGGGACTTTCCCTGAACAAGCGGCGGCCCTAGTTTGAGAACCACTGCACTAGATGGTTAGGCACGTAAAAGTTAGCTGCGAGCTCAGCACCTAAGTCTCGTTGGGTATGTCTACACTGCAACTAGACACCCGCAGCTGGTCCGTGCCAGCTGACATGGGCTTGTGGGGCTCGCGCTAAGGGACTGTTTAACTGCAGGGTAGACAATCGGGCTCAGGCTGGAGCCTGCAATGTGGGCTGCAGCCTGAGCCTGAACGTCTTCACTGCGGTTAAACAGCCCTTTAGCCCAAGCTGCGTAAGCCCAAGTCAGCTGGCATGGGCCAGTCACAGGTTTTTAATTGTAGTGTAGACATACCCTTTGAGGATTTGGGTCTAGGTCCATATTCATGCCTAGTCTAATTCTAGTGACTACAGTGGAGTTGCACTAGGGCTGCATTTGGCCCTAGGAAATGTACGCCGGAGAAGAATTCGGCACTGGCAAGGAGCTATGCTGCATGAACTGTCTTTTTCTATTCTAATTGTTAAGATAGTATCACCGTATTTAATACCTCCCTGCTTGATACGCACAGCAGTATGGTGTGCATATCAGGCATTCGGTAGAGCAGGGGTCCCCAATGTGGTGCCCGCGGGCGCCATTGCGCCCGCCGGGAGGTGTACGTGCACCTGCGGAGCCCTCGGGTTTTTTTTGCTCCGTCGGCAGCGCTTGGGGTGTTTTTTTGTGTTTGTTTTTTGGCGCCCGCCAGAAGAAAAAGGTTGGGGACCACTGCTGTAGAGGAATCAGCTGTACGCCAGTTTGTCAGCTGGATTGCCAGGGTGCTCCCTGGAAGAGCTAACCTTTCTTTCCTCATGTTTTGGCTTCCTCCTCTCCTTCTCCATTTTTCATTTCAGCGGTGGTACTGAATGCAGATGAGACTATAACTGGTCCAATTTCAGACACCCTTGTTTGAGTCACAAGGGCCTGATCCGAAGCCCATGTAAATCACTGGAAAGACTTCCATTCACTCTGTGGGCTTTGCATCAGGCTGTACATTCATTTACTGAGAGCTGACCTAACAATGTTGGAATTGTTGCTGGATCAATGTACTTATCATTTTCTGGAGGGTCACTCTGGGCGCTGTTGAGTAGTTAGTTTCAAACTGCAGGCCAGCTCCATTTTTAATATTAAATCCTGAAGCAAATCACTCTGAAATACCATGAAACGGTGAACAATCAGCCTGGGGAGTAATCTCACTGGATTTATTTTAAAACACTTAGCACTTGGTACTTATTTTTACTGACTCTCTCTCTTTTAAGAACATTACCTGGTCCCATTTTTTGGTGTTTTGCAGAGAACACGTGTTTGTTTTATTTTTCTATTTATAAAATGAGTCAATTCACTAGGTACTTGGTACACGTACAGCACTAAAAGAGCAGGTTACTCATCACATCTTGTCAAATACTTGATCAAATTAGAATCTCTTCCCGACTGAAGTTTTTCTCCATAATCCTCTCCCCTCAGGCAAAAGGCTGAATGGATAGATAAGTTTGACCCATGAGATCAGACTTAGATAAATAAAAATAATGATTTTTAGCACTTAAGAAGAATCTTAATTGAAAGTTTTCTAAATCCATAGATTGAGCATGATTAAAGAAATGTTATTTTTTCCAATCATTAACATTTTGTTATTAAAAATTCAATTTATTGTAGATATATTAAGGATAAGTTTGTGGATTGTGGGGTTTTAACTAGAGGAAGAAAAGAGTATTAGTAATTGTGCAGGGAAATAGAGACAAAATCTTGCTAGTGAAATAGAGAATTCCTTAAGGGAAATATAGATTAAACAGCAGCAGAAGGGAAAAATCTTTGATTTGTGAAATTAGGCTTTTAAATATAGCAATGCATTCAAATAAAGGATATTTCAATGTGGTGGTAAATCAAGGGATCAATATGTCTGATCCCTTAATAACAGAGAAACTCAGTGATGTAATTTAATGAGATGAGTCTAACCATGGTGAATTTTTGTGTGTCTTCCATGGGGACAGTGAATGTTTTAGATTTTTGTTTGCTTGCTTTTTTCAAAGACTAAGATTTTATGCCATTTTAAAGATGGAAGTCAAGGGTATTGAACCATATGATTTCTCAGAATCTTTGCCAGCAGTTTTACTCATGATGAGCGAAGATGTGCCTTTCCTCTGTTACCATACCAACATGACAGCTGTTTTGGGTCATTTTTATACAAAGCTTCTTTAGATGAAAAAAATTGAAATCTCCCTACCCACTAACTAAAAGTGCCTACAAAGGCCTGCGTGAATGGGGCACAGTTTGGTTCATGAACAAATCCTTTGCAGCATAATTTCATCCCAAAACAACTCCTTCTCTTTTCCCACAAAATTCACACCATTTCAGACCTATGAAATTTTGTTGCTTCAGAAAAGTATTTGCTTGACATAAATGTTCTAACATTGAAGCAGATAAAAAGCAAAGAGCCAACTTTGAACAGGAATTTCAAGTAATGAGCCTCAGTGTGGGTCCTCAACAGCCTTCAAACTCTGGACATTCAGCACCAAAACCCCTCTACCTGTTGAAGATAAAGGAGTAATTCCATTAGCTGCTGGTAGTAGTTTGTTGTTAACCTCTGTATGGACTAACCACCAGAGAGGGACATAGCATATATTTGAACAAGGTTCACAAAAGTCAAAAGAAGTCATTTACATTCTGATTTGTTGTTTTATTTATGGAATTTCTGTACAATTACAGAGCCAAATTCTGCAGCTGCTATTCACCGAAGCCAATGAAATCAGGCTCGGAGTCCCAAAACTCAGCTGAACTGCTCGTATGACTGAGAGCTGCAGAATCAGAATGATGTATGCAAAGGAGGCTACTTAAACATACCTACTACCAGGCACTGTACACACAGTATTATCCATGTTTTCTGTAGCCATGAACTCACGGAGAGAGAGAGAAAAGATATGCAACCACTCATCTACCATATCCTCCACCTTGTGCAGCAGAATCCATGCAGTATGTGGTTTCTAGACCCTCCACATGTACAGGTGTCATCTTGTTGGATGTATTTGTATCAGGTTGTAAAGAGCAGCGCAAAGGATAGGAATAGAGCTGAGGGAATAACTGATAAAGAAAAAAATGGTTTAGACCAAGCTGAAACAAATTATTTTAAGTTTTTCCAGAGAATCAAAGTAAAAACAAACCAAGGTCTTGGGCCGAATGAAATGTTTTGGATCCATTAGTTTTCACAGTTTTAAAACCTTTTTAATTTTTTAAAAAATAACTCATTGAAATTCAGAAACAAAATGTCTTTCCGAAACACAAAGTCAAAAGTTTTATTTTGGAAATGCCAAAACAAACTGTTGATATTTCTGAATTTGTTTTTTATTTGACCAAAACAATTTGCCAGAATCGACTTGAATTTGAAAATTGTTTTGGTTGACCCAAATTTTCATTTTTCAACAAAAATGATTTGCATGAATATTTTCACCAAGCACTAGTTAGGAAGAGTGGGCTTGTTCATGGAGAATATTTAAAGACTAGATGTGAGATTTAATGGATTTTAAACTGAAAAGTGAATTCAGCTGTATTCCATGCCCTTTCAAGTATTTGACTAAAGCAGTGGTTCTCAATCTATTTACCATTGTGGGCCACATTTGCTGCTCTTTGTGTGCTGCATATCTCTCACACTCACTCACACACACACTCTCACTCACACACACACACACACACACATTTCTACTATTTGTATGGCCCTGAAGATGTCACATGGACTGTAGCTGTGTGTTGATTGGGCCACAAGTGGCCTGTGAGCCACGGGTGGAGAACCACCGGAATAAAGAAATGTTGCTGGTGGTGGCTGGGAATGTCACAATTTTAAAAGTGAAGGGATGCTGTTCCATCAGTGAAGATTCAGTTGAGGGATTTTAGATTCCTAAAACAGTGCCTGCTGTGTAAAGGCACATGCATAGCATGCAACTTTAGCTCTTTTTCATTAAAGTCAAAAGAGGACACTCCTTAAATACCAACAAGCTTTTGTGCATATATCCAGGCTATTCCCTTTTTTCATACAGGCTGGAAGCATCTAAAAAAAGTCCTTTTTTTTCCCCCCAAGATATTTTGGCGTTTTTGACACTTGCCTGAAACCTAGGAATCTGAATGTGAGTTATCTAAAAGTTTCAAAATCTTAGAGTTTGGTCTAAAACTGGACAAAAGTTTGGGGAGACAAGTTTCCCCCCCCCTCCCCCGAACCTCTCCTCCTTAATGCATACTATACATTTTCCACTTTTTTGAAATACATTGTGTATTGAGTATCTCAAAGTAATCTGTATAGTGTTTGGAGCCAATGCAGCAAAGCCACTGAGCATTTGATTAATTATTCATTTGTTTTAGAAGGTTACTCTATTGTGTCCAAGTGATAAAGTTAATAAGCACTTAAAAAACGGTTGTGGCATTTGGGGAAACAAGCACAGAGTGTTTTATGTCAAAATGGGGAAGGCTTAAGCCTTGCCTCACATCCATACAGGGGTTTTAGACCTTTAGATTATTTCATTCTCCAACTTCTTAATGACTTTAGCCATGACAAATCTTACAAAGAAGAAACAAAATCTGACTTGATAGTGCTGTGTTCTAAGGCTGAGAAATTTGTATCTGATATTCCTATTGCCCGGTATTCTCACTACATCACTGATAGTCCAGTAAATGAAAATCCCATCATGCACTAGAGGCCTGATCCAAAGACCACTGATGCCAATGGAATTAATTTAAATGGGGGTTCTGGATTGGACCAATCAGAGGAAGGATGTGTAAGTCACAGAGAACCCTAGGTAAGAAAGCTCAGTATCTCCCAGAATTCAATGGGGGAAGAGGGGAAGTGAGGAGAAGCTATGGCCTCACTTCCTTTGCACCCTTATTGAGGCAGTTTTCTCCAGGGGCACATGGTGGGAAGAGGCTCCCTGCCCAACACACATGCTTGCTTAGTGCCTAAGGACAATCTAAGCCAGTGGTTCTCAACCTTTCCAGACTACTGTACCCCTTTCAGGAGTCGGATTTGTCTTGCGTACTCCCAAGTTTCACCTCACTTAAAAACTACTTGCTTACAAAATCAGACATAAAATACAAAAATGGCACAGCACACTACTACTGAAAAATTGCTTACTTCCTCATTTTGTCTGTATGAAATTTTAGTTTGTACTGACTTTGCTAGTGCTTTTTATGTAGCCTGTTGTAAAACTAGGCAAATATCTAGATGAGCTGTTGTACCCCCTTGGAAGACCTCTGTGTACCCCCAAGGGTACACGTACCCCTGGTTGAGAACCACTGATCTAGGCCTTATCTGTTAAATTGCACAAAAATGTATTATATCACAGGATCGCTGCGCTTAGAGGCATCCATTTAAACTGGTTCTTTGGTTTAGTGGAATATATTTCAGTTTGAGGCTGAGAAAATCAACTGATTAAACAGAGCTGCTCCTTTAAATAGGCTAATTTCCTCTTGCATTTTATCTTGTACAGGAAGAATTTTTCCTCACCTTTGATCAGCATTGGCATAAAATATATTTCTGTCTAGGTTTCTGCCTAGAAAATGTTCTCTCAGTGGGTTTATTCTTTGAAGTTTTGACCATTTTATTTGAATAGCCTCTTCATTACAATTGCCAGGCAGGCATCAGAATTCTTTGCTGGCATGACAAATTTGCTACTAGCGCATATTCTGACTGCTCATGTTCCAAATTTCACAGTGATGGACACAACTCATTAAACAGGCCAATGAAGGTCAGTCTTAGTGCAGTGAAGTAATGCTGAAACTCTGTCCAGGTGATGAAGTAAAATCCCTCTTGTGAAACTGAAGGGAAGAGACCCTCAGTCCCCAAAGCACACCCACGTCTGACTATTGTGCATTCATCTGAACTGAAAACTAGTAGCTTTTTTGCTCTTGTGGGTAGTTATTTTGGAGAATACATGCAGAGAATTAATCAAACAAATATCAAAATATTTTGCCATGAGGTAAGCTGCCATTATAAAAGGATTTGCATGAATAAAATAAAATACAAAATAAAAATATTGTCTGCAGCCTTTCACTAACTCCATTTATTTTTCTGCAACAAGCTCTCTCAAGACCCTGCATAATTGTGCCCTGCCTATGTCTTTCCTCTCATCTTATCTTACCCCATTCTTTTCCGGCCTACTTCCTAACTGATCACTTTGTGTCCTCTTTCCAACTTGGTTTATTTTTTTGCCAGCTTTCATGTCATCCACCTATGCCTGGAACTGCCTCCTTCATCTCACAGACCAAGTGACTTTCTCTTCATCCATCAAATCCTGCCTAGAAATCACTTATTTTGTGAAGCCTTGTTGTATTGTGAGGATACCTTTCCATCTTTGCATTTCTGCTCTCTTTCAGTGTATCAGAGTTCCAGTTTGTAAGATCCTCCGTTTAGGGACCTTCTCAACCTGGTGTAAATCTAGAATTTCCATTTGTTAGGAAATGTTAACACTTTGAAATTTTGTTTTTGGTCTGAGTAGGAACAAAAGTATTTTCAAAGTTTCCCATGAAATGCAAATTCAAAGACATTTCTATTAGAAGAGTTTTTACTTTGGAAAAGTTTCAAAATTCTATTTCAAAATGACATTTTCATTTGGAAATTTCTTATAGTGGATGTTTTCTCATTTTTACATTATTTTCATTATTTTTCACATTGTTTAAATTATTTCATGACATCAGTAGTATTAGTGCATAATATGACAATCTTGTCTGATCAGCTCTAATCAAGAGTAATATTATTGACTTCTCCAGAGTGACTCTTTATTTACACTGTTGTAATTGAGAGCAGATTCTGTCCCTCACCCTTTGTCATATTTGTAAATCACTATAAGTAATAACAGACATTTTGTATGAAAAATTGTGAACAGTCCAAAGTTCAGCACGTGTAAAACTGTCCTCTAATATGGAAATAAATCTTAAGATGTACTTACGGGGCTGTTTTAAATTAAATACAGATCTTTCCAGAAGTTTTTCATTAGATCCATTTCGCTGGATGCTCATTTAGCTATTAATGATATCTCTGATCATCAGTATGTGCACAATGTCACATCCTTTTTGGTAAGCCAGGCTACCACATTATTTAATAAGTAAAGCTGTTTTTGGAAGAGTCCGGGCATGCATCTGAATGTGCAAGCGTTGGAGGGTGCCACTTGAAATCTCGCTCTCTGTTGTTTACATCCCAGCATTATAATGTCATTGAGTGGCATATGTTCTTATGCTGTGAAACCAGATGACATGCCCAATGACTAAGTGTTTTTCCTTTGCAATAGAAATATTCATCTTGCAAGACATTTGCTGAAAAGAGTCTGAAGTTCTTTGTGGACTGATGGGCATGGCTTTATATTCTCTCTCTTTTTTTCATAGGCATTTTTTGACTTTTTTTTTTTTTTTTTTTTTCTTCAGAAAAACTGAATTTTTGTCTGGAAACCAAAAGTTTTCAGCCAAAAGTCTGATTAAAAACTTGAAATTTTCTGTGGAAAATTTCAGTTTCTCAAAAACCCAATTTTCTATCGAAAAACAGTTTTGACAGAATTATTTTGATCAGCCCCACCTAATGCAAATGAGAAATAAAATGGGAAAACGTAGAGCAGGAAAAGTGATGTCTGAATTTTTAGTATCCAGGTGGGTGTAGAAAAGACGAGTTCTGTTACCTGGACTAATTAAGAGGATTCTGAAGCCCGTATTTGGGATTTAGGAATTTGTACTCTGGAGAAACGAGGAAATACCCAAGTCTTGTTCAAGACCAGCCTTGAGGTATATCTACACTGCACGGCTGCCACATTAAGTAGTCTGATATGGAAGAGAAAAAGAATTAGATAAATCAAAATATTTTCCAGGAAACAGCTATATAAAGATAGACCGTTTTGGGCTCAATGAGAGCTTGGCTGCATTGACATTACACTTTTGAAGGTTGGTTTTTGGAAGAATATGACAATGTTTGACGCCTTTGGTGAAAGCAAATCACGCTGGTTATATCACCCTGAGGTCAGTACATTTTCAATATTTGTAAATGTGACTCAACAGTCCAAAGTATTCATAATGAATTAATACTAGAGCTAGAAAAATGCATTGTTTGGAAAATGTTATCAATGAAAAAATGCCTTTTTTTTCCTAAATGAAAATTTTCTGGGCTAGAAAACTATTTTTTATTGAAAATTTCCAGTTTTTTAATTGAAATTGTTTCCCCCCCCTTTTCCCCATTTCCCCTCCTCTTCTAGTAGAAAATTGGGCAGGAAGGAAAAAGGAGTACAGAGGAAATCAGGGAGAAAGCAGGAAAATTTTTTTTTTCCAGTTCTTAGTTTTTAATTGAAAAATTTGCATGGAACATTTTGAACCAACTCCAATGAATATCTATTGCCTGACATCTTCACTGAAGCTGGAATTTGGATATAGTTTAAATGCCAACTTAAAAGTGGATTCTTCCCGCCCCCCCCCGCCCCCCAAATTTGGTCAGTAATTCATTAAAGAGCAAGTTTTGAGAAGTTTAAATAAGGATCTGGAGATACTCCTGCTCTGGCCTAGACCATATTAAATCCTACTGATTTTGTTGGAGTTTACATGGGATGTGATCTCAGACAAATTTGGCCACCTGAACTTTTTGTTTATCTGAACTGAATTTCTCAATCATTTCAACTGTAACCTTCATTTTCATTTTTCCTCCTTCCCTCTCATTTGTTTACTTTAAAAAAATTAAGGAATGTCAAATATGAAACAGCTTTAATAATTTAACTATAGATTTTCTCATTTTATATTCCATAAAGTCTGATTATATTTTTTCTTTTTTCCCACCATTACCTGATAACATTAAAAATTCCAGGCTTGGTTACAATGTACTATTTTGACATTGTGACCAAATTTTAGGAAATGTTCATAGAGTGATAGATTTTAAGGTCAGATGTGGCCATCCTGACCATATAATTAGTTTTCCATTACTTATCACGACATTTTTATTCTCATAACTCATCAGATACCCTCTTTGAATGTTCACTTCTAAATTCCTTGCGGTCTTGAATTTCCACATAGAAAAATCCATGGCCAGAATGCCTGGGGCAGAGATAAACTTGATCACATTATAAAAATGATTACTTAGAAATTAATTGCTTGAAAATTCACTTTCACACTAGTTTGTATGTGTATTGGATTAAATTGTAAAATAAAATAACCAAACAATTCAGTCCTGTCTCTTTAAATAAGGAAAACTAAACTGAATCCATCCATAATTTGATCTAAGCAATCACAGTGATGTACTACATTTTATATTGTTATAACTCATCCCATTTCTGTGTAGCCTGTTTAATGGAAAATTCCCTAGGTATATTCACTTTAAAACTGCTAATCATGAACGAAGCAGGTACTCTGCAAACTACTTACATATACATGTAGATTACAGATCTACATATTTTCCAGTTCACTGAATATAAATTTATTTTGATCACTGAAACTGAAGATATATGGTTGGCTAAAGCAGAGGAGAAAGGATGGTATAATGTGGGCCAAATTCTTCATTCAAGGGCATACTTGTGTGTTGTATTGAAATCAATAATAATAGGAAGTACATGCATGTCTCTGAGGCAGAATTTGGCAATATGTGATTTTATAGTTCTGTGAGATGAAGATGCCTAAGGAAAACAAAATATATCCATCCCTGAGGGGACTTGTTGCGGTACGGCAAGTAAGTGATAAAAGCCTCCTCTTAGTACAGTAGATAGTGAGAAAAACAGTTTTAGCTTCAGTGACAGCAAAGGGAAAATATGTCCCCTTCCCTCTCAGCAGAACAGGGCAGGAGAAGATGGAGACAGTTTTGGCTGCACTGTTTCTAATGACGTTTTATCTTACCCCGATGGAAATTCTGAGCTTTTGAAATATAGTTTTGTCCCAAAGTGGGGCAAAAAGTTGGAATTTAGTGTGAAATGAAATATTCCAGAATATTTTGTTTTGACCTAACTGAAACATTGTTTCAACTTTAACATTTTGATATATATTACATTGTATTTTATAGAGTATAGTCTTAATGTTTCAATAGTTCCCAATCAAAAATGTTGATGAAATCCAAACGTTCCTGTGAAACATTTTGATTCAATCGAATCATCCGCATTCATTGAAAAATTTTCAACCAGCTCTGCTGTGAACACTGACTACAGTATATAAACTGATGTGTGTTCTACCTGAGCTTAGGTAGGAGCTAATTTTGCAACCTCCGTGCAAGTAATAAACGTTGGGTGAAATCCTGACTCCATTGAAGTCAATGGGAGTTTTGCCATTTACTTCAGCAGGGGTAGGATTTCAGTCATTCAAAGGGCCAGATTCTGACGTGGGATTACTCACATTAGTATATGGTGCTCCGTGCAAACAAGGCTTGAAGAAGTGACTGCAGGACCCAGCCTTTCGAACATAGAGCAAAAATGAAAGAATCTCAAGTGATTTAGATGACACTGCTGTAGTGCCTATGAACGACTTAATTTGTTCTTTTTTTTTTTCTCGATTTCATTTATAAACTTGGAGACAAAGTATGTTATTATATAGTGTCTCACAGGAATAAAAGCTCCTTTGAGTATGTTTGTTATTGCCGGGGGAGGGGGAAAATGACTACAAAAGATGCTCAACTGCTTTCCCCATATGATTGTCACTGCAAGTGTACTGCTCAAAGTATAGAAAAGCTACAATAGAGAACATGTTGTATGTTAAATCGCTTAAATCGCTTGTTAGTCTTGCTATTAACCGCGGCGGTACCACCATCTCTATCTAAAAGGATCTGATCCTGCAAAAATATAGATATGTGAGTTGTCCTTTCTAATGGACCTGATCCAAACCCATCAAAGTCAATGGAAAGAGTCTCATTGGTTTCAATTGGCTTTGCACTGTGAGGGATCCATGTTAGCAGCACTTATGGGACAATTCACAAGAGTTTGGGTTTGCAGGACGGGGTCCCAAATGTCTCATTTATTTAAAGCCGATGGCTAGTCCTTTACAAGACACAATACAATTGAACAAAGCAGGGAAGATATGAGGTATGATTGCAGCAAAATTTGAATATAAGTAAAAATAATCAGTTTAGTTTTTGAGTGGCAAAGTAGCAGCATTCTGAAGATTGAGCTGTTTTATAAACTGGACAAGTCTAACATTTACAGATGTGATCCACTAGATGGCTCAAGGAAATGAATTACACCGCAAAGACGCCTGTATCCTGGTGGGGGAGGGTCAGACTTTGTTTGTTCTACACAGCAAGTAAAAGAAATGAAAGCGTTTTTAAACATTGTCCTGCTTTATTCAAGCCTCCATATACTTGATCATTTTCAGTGCTCTGTCAAAAAAGAATACAAGTACACTGTACATGGGTGGGGATATTTTGTTTCTCTTACATTTTTATTCAGTTTTTGAAACTACTTGGTCATAACATTCTCACAGATATGGAGGAGAATTCCAGCAAGAGAAACCAGTTCTATTACTCCATAGTCTTTTTTCCTGGTAAGAGTTACCCCATCCAAGCAATAAACAAAGAAATAATCCTGCACCTGTTTTATTCTTGTAGTTTGATAAGATGCCGTTTTTTACCAGTCAGCGAAGTTGAAGTGAAATCTTACATACCTTATATGTTGGGATTTTCTCAAAACAGGGACACTTCAGAGAAAGAAAGATGCATTGCAAATAGGCAGTAGAAAGCAATTTACATGACAATTCATGAGAAATTCTCTTTTCGTTCTAGCAGCTTCCATCAATTTTAGAATGCATGGTTTTAGTTTCAGGTAGCCAGACTGAAAGCAAAACAAATTGTATGACAAGAAAGTAATGAAGGAGTCCAGGCTGATGCCTGAGACACTAGTCACAGTAACAAATTGTTGTTGTTTTTTTTAAGAGGAAAAAATGTACAATTGCCACCAAATGCTGCCATGTATGTTTACAGAATGAGTGGACTTCACTGTTTAATGAAGCTGAACATTCATAGTGGATTGTGCAATTCAAGGGTTGAGACATTCTCTATTGAGAAAACCAAAGACGGGGAAAATTAATGTCAAGGACGTGTGGAGGGAGTGTTGAGAGTTTCTTAGAAAGTTGATAGTAAAATCCTTTCATCATGCTACTTTGGCGGTTTTCATTTACAATATAAATCTTACCCTGAAAATTGGGCTATGCATTTAGGTGGCTTCATGTAGATCAGATATAATAGGTGTTATTGTTGATCCATATTCCTTTATTGAAACTAAGGATCCCTCACATCCCATAAATGAAGACTAAAGTAACCCCAATGAGGGTAAGGGATCAATTAGGGTGTCTTGGAGGTGGTATCAGGGATGAAACTAAGAAAATATACTAAAGAACTGGGGGTAAATCATCCTGATGGTGAGACCTTTTAGCATGTGGAATTCTTATCAGGAAAGAGATGGAAACTCTCCCCTTTAAAAGTATAAAGCACTGAAGAGTATATTGTAGCAAACAATCCTGCATTGGCTGGGGGTTGGAGATGTAAATCCAATAGGTGTTTTCTATGTTTAATTCACATGATTCTTCCCATTTCAGTCGGCCCACAAGATTAAGGCCACCGCACAAGATTTTCAAAACACTCCTGGAAAACTTAAATAACTTGTGATATGGCAAAACTCGCACTGACTTCAACAAAGCCAGGATTTCTCACATATACTCCATGTCTTCTGGCAGTATATGAGTCTCTAGGTTGTTAACAATATCAGCTATTAATTTAAATGTTTTATTGATTAGTCATTTTATCTGAGTGGCTTCAGGAGCTCATCTTATTAATTTCAGCTTTAAAGTCATTCTCCCCTAGATACTAGTCCTTCCGCAGGCAGTTCTGTTAACAGTACCTCCAATTAATCAGTGAAAAGATGCAAGAATCGTTGACCTTGCGGAAAGATGACATTGGTATGGAGTTATGAAGTGAGATAGAGGTATATAAAATAATTAATGCTACAGAGGAGGTAAATCGGTGCTCTCTGATTCAGAATACAGCAACAAGGGCACATGCACTGAAACTGAAAGCCGGCACATTTAAAAGCAATGCTTTCTTACACAATACATAATTAACCTGTGGATTTTATTGGATTGAGGTCAAGAATTGAGTACAATTAGAAGGGATTAGGGATTTTTATGGACAATGAGAACATCTGCAGTTACATTAGATAGGACATTAAAAAAAATTAAGAAATATAAACCCTTGATCTTGAGGTATAAAACAATCACTAACACGCAGGGGTTAGGAATAAACATTCCATATGGACACATTCAGCCATAGTAGTTTAGCATATGATTTCTTTCACCATCCTTTTGAAGCCTGGGGTCCTGGAACAGATGGACCACTGGTCTCATCTGACATGGCAATTCTTATGTACCTGTGTTTTAAAATGTGAACCAGTATTTGCTGAACAATGTTGCTGTAGTCACCCGTCTGCGATGTATAAGTGATATTAGGATTTCCAAGCTAGAACACCACCTCACTTACGGTTTTTGTAGAATTTCGTTTCTGGGATAAGGAATAGGCTGCTCGTGACATGTTTTCAAGACATCAGATTCAAAAGCGTTTCACTCTCTCCCATCTGAAGTGCACATTAATGTGCAACTTCCCCCCTCAGTCATAGCCAGGACTTCTGCTCCCTAAGAATTGTATACTCTGCTGATTATCTTATTGTGACTGTTTTTTAACACTCTGAAAGTGATCAGTAGTTTGATTTTTAGCCACTTTTTTTTTTGTAAACTGGTTTGGTTCCAGCTTCTGAAGCAGGGGGCAGAGAAGAGCTGGCTTTTCTTTGCCATTGATGAGTTATACAGGTCTGTTGCATCTTAGACTCATTTAACATGTGCGATTTCAGCTTTAGGTGGTCGGCAAAAACAAGAAGAAAAAAAAGAGAGAAAAATAACAATTTAAATACTGTTTCCATAGTGCGGGCGATTCTGCCCGCCATTACACTCAATGTAATTTTGACTATACGCGGTTTTTNAAGGAAGTAATAGGAAGAAGGTGGGGAACTGAGGCATAGAGAGATTGATTTACTTGCCCAGCAGCATACATAGAAAGTGTGGCAGAGCCAGGAATTGAACCAAAATCTCCTGAGTCCCAGTGCGTTGTCTTCCCTACAGAGCCCTCCTTTCTCAAAGATGATTTCTGGCAGCACAGGACATCCCCGCTATTTGGAAAGTGAAGTATTTATCCTTAGAGCACGGAGAGCCAAAAATAAAATTGTAGAGATGTGTGTGAACCAAATCATAGCTTCAAGCTTCCCTGAAATTCGCATGTGTTTGGATTCCAAGTCTGAATTTTGCAGTGAGAGCCCATCTCTACAAAAACCAAAAGACAAATCATTTCCAGGTTACAGCTCTCTGAAGTTTCCTGCGTTTTGATTCATCTTTAGCGGTGTTTTCTTGTGAATTGTAATCAGTGATAGTTGAGATTGACTTATAATTTATTTAGACACCAGAGCTTCACCTTTGTGTGATATTTCATGATTTGAGAGGCATGTGATAAAGGAGGCCAATTTTATTTTCTAAATGCTTTCAGCAAGAAATGAGACTGTCTATTCAGACCTATTAGTTTACATTTGTACAGTGCTTTGAAGATGGGCCCAATATGCACTCACTTACTGAATACACGCACAAGTAGATAACCTGCTCTGGTCACCTGCCTGCACACTTTAGGGGTGCAGTTTTGCACACATAACAGGGTGCCTAACTGTTTGAAAATCAAGCTTTATGACTGCTGTTACTTGTGATCTAAGGGGGAGGGAGATGTGCAGAGCCACCTTGTCCTTGGACATGCACTGGGAAGACTCTACCTGGTTGCAGCATAGTCGTCCTCAGAGCTGCTCCCAGCACATATGGGTGTGTGTATTTTGAACCAGCCATGAGCTTGCTGCAGAATGTTCCCCTGATGCACTGGCTCTGCTCTGTCAGACAGTGTAGAGGGAGGGTAGGGCCATGGGTGATTTTTGTCCCCAGCCCATTTTTGGCTGAGTTACTTCTGTGGGAAGCAGGAATGAGCCAATCCTGTGCTCTCCAGAACAGCAAAAGTGCAGTGGTGGAACCTGTGGGGTTGGGCAAAGGGAGGGAAGGGACTGAATTAATTGTACCAAGGAGGGGGTGGCCAGGTCTGAATTAGTTTTAGTGTGGTATGGGCAACCTGAAAGAACTGTACTGGGGAAAGCCTGGGCTTTCTCCTAACCCGCTTCTTCCAGCTCTTGAAAAAACCCCACCGGGAACTCCTCTCCTGAAACCTTCCCAATTACCCTCCCTCACCATCTGTAACACATCACCGAACTTGTTTGCTAAATTTACAAGGTGATGAATCATCCTTGAAAACAGGTTTTCCACTAAAACAAAGCAAAGCAAAAAACCAAAACAAAATCAAACCACCCAACACTGGCATTAGCCAACTATCGCATGCAACAAAATGTGGGTGTTCTGCATTTTTGTCTGTTGTCCCACATTTCAATAGCTTGTGCCTTTTCAGTGAAACTCGGGCTCCTAAGTGCCAGTTGCCAGATGGCTGGCTGAGGCAGGAGCTGGGGTAGGGTGGAGAAGGGGCTGGCTAGCGTGAAAACAGACGCCGGCTAAAGCAGGAGCAAGGGCAGTCTGTTGAAACTAGTGGCAAAGGGAGTGGTATTGGCCAGGTAGTGACACTGAGCAGACTGCTTCTCTTCAGAGTCTGTAGACCTGGTTTAGGATCACCTGGGTGGTTCCTCACCTGTGGATGGGCTGAACTCTGGTTGAATGGGGAGGGGCCCATCACAAGATCTGCAGGTAATTGCCTCTGGTGACTCATCACACTCAGGGATGATTCTTCATGCTTAAACAGACTCAAGCTCAGAGGCCACTCAGGCTTAGGCAGGCTCAGGCTCAGAGGAATCACACCAACTCCCTCTTGAACACAGGGCTCAGGCTCCTAAGTCATTGAAGATGCTTTCAAAAATGTTATCCTAGACCAGTGTTTCCCAAACTTGGGACGCCGCTCGTGTAGGGAAAGCCCCTGGTGGGCCGGGCCGGTTTGTTTACCTGCCGCGTCCACAGGTTCGCTACTCCAGGCCAATGGGAGCTGCAGGAAGTGGCGGCCAGTACGTCCCTCGGCCCATGCCGCTTCCAGCAGCACCCATTGGCCTGGAGCAGCGAACTGCGGCCAGTAGGAGCCGCAATTGGCCGGACCTGCAGTGTCCCAAGTTTGGGAAACACTGTCCTAGACCAAAAACTAAGAAGTATGTAATAAAAAAAACCCCAAAACACTATAAATCCCCCAAACAAATCAAAACCCCCAAGATAGGCCTCTTTCACCAGTCAGTGTGCACAGTAGTAATAAAACCAAGATGAATAGATGATTTGCACTTTCAGTGTTATAGGGGCTCTAGCTATCGGGAATATTAAAAAAACCCCGAATTTAATAACGCATCTATAGGGCATCACCCCAAAACAGTATATTGACACTTCAAAGAATGTTGACAAGTGACAGTGATCAGGGAAGGCGAGAACAACTAATTACAATGAATAAGTGAAAAGCAGCAAAAGAATAAGTAAGATCGTTTTCCCTTTATGCCCATTGCCCAGGGCAGAATACAGCTGATGCGCAATATGACGGTTGAATCCTTTCCTAGTGTCATCTTTGTCTATTCTATCAATTATGAAGCACCCGAGAGTGTTCTGCCAGCAATCAGAGTGCTTGATGGGCTGAACCGTCTGACACCTTTCTTTAGGAAAAGCTTGTCATCTACTCTCAGGAAATGTCAAATGGATTTTTTCACTGTAACTCTTTGGGGAAGGGATCAGATTTGTTTGCTCCCAGTTTAAGAATGCAAAATACCTCTCAGTTTTTACTCAGCCTCCTTTTGGCTTCCACAACTGCTACTCATTCAGCAACACCCCAATACGAGTATTGTCTACACCGAAAACACACAATTTTGCATGTGTTCAGGGCAAATCTTCACTCAAAAATAGACCTATATTCACATGGGAATGAATCTCCCTGAACTTGGAGAGGCCCCATTGTCACTCAAAGAAAATTCACAAACTTCGCAATTTTTTTTTCTCAAAAATGATCCAGCTTTTGAGTTCATAATGACAAATAAGGACTGTTAAGCAGTTTAATTTAGTTACTGAGGCTATGTCTACACTACACAGCTTTTAGCAACATGGCTGTGTCACTACAGCCGTGCCGCTAAAAGTCATGCAGTGTAGCTGCTGTTTGTCGACTCTCCTGCCGACAAACATTTCCACCCTCAATAAGCAGTGTTTGCATTGTTGGCAGGAGAGCACTCCAGCGACAACGCACTCTTCACACTGGCGCTTGTTGCGGCAAAACTTTTGTCTTTCGGGGGGAGGGGAGGTTTAATACCTCTGAAAGACAAAAGTTTTGTCGTTCAATTGCCAGTGTAGACATAGCCAGGTATACTTCTGTCAACAAAGCCAATAAATCCAATAAGTATTGATATTCACTGTCCCTCAAGGTCAAACACTAGGTCTTTGCACTTTCTTTTTTTGACTTAGTGGCCTTTTTGGTCACTTATAACCCAATCCAACTCCCATTAAATTCAGTGAAAAGTCATTTATTAAATCTAATTAAAGTTGGTTTGAGTCTATATATGCTGATCTCTGTTGGAATCCCCATGAACCCATTGGAAGACTACTCTAGGGGTTTTATAAAAGAGGGTAGACACCAGTATTGCTAACCTCAAATGTTAAAAAACACGAGTCAGGCTCTAAAAAGTCATGAGACTTTTAAAATAAATACATTAAATGTTGGGTTCTTTTTATTTGTCTTTTTTTGGGGGGGAGCAATTAGGATGCATTTAGGTCATGATTTCAAGTTTTTTCTTAGCAACCAGGAGGCCTAGAAACATACTTTATTAAAATAATGAAAGATGAAATTATCACCTAATCATATGCCTCCAGGAGCTGTGGCTTTAAGAAAATACCAATATATTGCAAGACTCATGATAAAATCACAAGAGTTGGCAGCACTGAAATACATTTTATACACTGTTTTATAAACATCTGCTTCTCCACAAAAGTGTTGAAAGACAGAAGAAAGGACAAAGAAATAAAAACATTAGCTTCAGATGAATCTGGGCTGATTTTAGGCAGAAGATTTTCTGTATTTGTGTAGGTTTTAATAGAAAGATCTGTTGGATTTGCCAGTTTTTCAAGGTTATATTACGGGTCAAGAAATTGATCAAGTGTAATAATAATCTATATTTGCATAAAATTTATCTAGAATGTCTTCCTCTGTCACAATTTTAGGGCCTAAATTATGGCAGAATATAAAGGTGGCCTTGTAAAACATTTGATAGATGAGAACATATAAAACATTTGACAGCTGGCTAACAATCCTTTTGTAGTGTCATAGTCCGGTATCATTTACCAGCTGCTTTGTCAAGTAGACTGGGGAAATGACTATGCATTGCAAATGTGTAGACAGCGCCTCAGGCAGTTAACCCTTTGATGTACCTATTGGTCTGAAGCTCATCAATGAAAGCTCATGCATCTTCTTTCAAGAACTCAGAGTTAATTGTGATCAAAATCTATAATATAACTTCTCTGGAGATTGTTGGAAGTCAGTCCGATGAAACAAAAACATGCAGCCTTTCAACCACATTTGAGAACTTGATTTAAATTCATTTTAACACTATTCCAGCTACACTGGGTCCAGCTGAGTTGCTTTAACATCATTTAGCTCCCCTGATCCTAGAACTGACTAGGGGACAAAAAGATTCCTGGCTAGAATGGTCCCATGTAACAGCTGCACTGGTCTGGGTTTGCTGGAGTATGTTACACTCCAGCTCCATCCCCTACATTCAAGCTGTAGTCACCTTTAAGCCACTCAGGGTTTTCCTTGCACCTGGACTGAATCCCCAGCTGCCCTCAACAGGGATGAAATCAAGAGCCAAGGTCTGGTCCCAGTTCTTTATTTCAGTTTGAACACTACTGTGGCCTAACTCGTGGACATGAGATGTTGCACCTTAAGTAGTCTTGATGTGTTCATGCAGTCTCAGTAGGATGCTGAACAGATGTCTGTCATCAAATGACATAGCTAATGGAGGCATTGCTGATTTGCTGTTTGTATGCACATCAAACTCCCTCCCAAAGTCTTCTGCATGCACCAGCCCTCAAGCGTTATCCATGTTATGTTTCACGGGCACATAAGCCAAAGCCTATACTTTCCGTCTGGATGATTTTTATTTGAGATAAAGAAAAACAACCAATAGACTCCAGCTGAACACAGAGTGTTACTCACGCTGTAACAGCCTCTGGGATTGACTCAGGGCATCCAGACAGGGCTGACGGCCTCTTCTAACTTAATGGTGCGGTACAGGTCTGTCTCATCTTATGCTGGGGTTACGTTCCGCAGTCAGCGCCTAAAGCGAAACCGCGTATACTCAAAATTACATTGAGTGTAATGGCGGGCAGAATCGCCCGCCCTACAGAAACAGTATTTAAATTGTTGTTTTTCTCTTTTTTTTTTTTTTTTTTTTCCTTGTGTTTGCCGACCGCATAAAGCTGAAATCGCACATGTTAAATGCGCCTAAGATGCGACAGACCTGTATTCAGCAAAGAGAACCCTACCATCTCCTCTTCAATCACATAGCTGCGTACACTGCAGTCTGGTAAGATCTGTAAGAGCAACTTTTGCTGAATAACTGTTGTTATTATTTTGAAAAGAGACAATGTATTGGTGCTACTTTCACCATACTAGATCACTTGAGGGTCACTGACATACCCGTGGTGAAACCAAAGGAAATGTGGCAAGTTTGAAACTCCAAAAAATAGTACAGTTTGTGGAGAAAGAAGACATGGGGTCATGGTCAGGTAAAGCGTTTCTCTATAAGGCAAATTGATTTCATACCAATGTAGCTCTTTGAAAAATGTCTGCTGGAAAGTTTGATATGCAGTACTGATGAAAATGCCACTTGTGTTGGTTTCACATTTACCCTAAGTGTAAGAAAAAAAAAAGTAGAATACAATGGAAAAAATGAAATAAATTCAAAGTACTTCTTCTAATGCCTTATTTATGCTTAGCAGGAATATTAATTAAGCTGATTGCGGTTTAGCTAGTGTTTATCAAATAATCATTCTGTCCAAGTAGTGGAATTTGCCTTTCTTACACACCCCACAGATTTTTTTCTCTTTTATTCCACTGCACACCAAATACTATCTACATGATAATATGCCTGTTTTTCTTCTGTTTAAACAGATGTTCTGGTAGTTAATGAGCAAATATCTCTAAATTTTATTATGAGATGCCTAGCTTTGCAGACCTCTTTTAAATAAATAAATAACCCTTGAATTTCCTTTGGTATGAGTTTTCAGCACGGGTAAAATAATTTGCTATTTTATCTGATCCAGTATGCTGTACTCATGGACTAAAACCAATTTCTCCTCAAATTCAAGGTATAGAAATGTTGCCCAACTTTCAACAGTTGGACCTGATTCTTCTTTACTTCCAGTGTAATGGGGCATTAGTATAAACAAGGAACAGGCCCTTTGTTTTCTTGTGATCTTTGGAGACGTACAAACTATGGCTTCCACTTGAAAATAATGTAGCCCATTTCCTAAAGGCTTGACTAAGGGCCACTTTTGTCTCACCAAATTCAGTTGTTGCCTCCTAACCATGGGTCATTAGGCTGAGACTCTGTGGTGGTTCTGAGTCAGCTGCAATGAAGCAGATTCAAACTATCAGTCTTCTTCAACCAGCTAGTTGAACATAAATTGTATTTTCCAAATGCACACACTGAGCAATGGCCTGTATAACATTATTCAGAAAACAGGGTCCATGCCTGTTTGCAAAGTACCTAGCACATTGTGGACACTGATAGTAACAAGCAAATAATAAGAATAATAATTACTGGCAAAATATTCAAACCTGATTGCCTAAAAAAGTTAGGTGCCTAACTCCTAAATAAAAGTATTTTCAGAAGTGCTGAGCATTGAATTCAATGGTCTCAATACTTCTGAAAATCAGGTCATAAGAACTAAGAATGGCCATATTAGGTATGACCAAAGGTCCATCTAGCCCAGTATCCTGTCTTCTGACAGTGGCCAATGCTAGATGCCCCAGAGGGAATGAACAGAACAGGTAATCATCAAGTGATCCATTCCCAACTTCTGGCAAACAGAGGCTAGGGACACCATCCCTACCCATCCTAGCTAATAGCCATTGATGGACCTAACCTCTATGAATTTATCTAGTTCTTTTTTGAACCCTGTTGTAGTCTTGGCCTTCACAACATCCTCTGGCAAAGAGTTCCACAGGTTGACTGTGCCTTGTATGAAGAAATACTTCCTTTTGTTTGTTTTAAACCTACTGCCTAATAATTTTATTTGGTGACCCCTAGTTCTTGTGTTATTAGAAGGAGTAAATAACACTTCCTTATTTACTTTCTCCACATCAGTCATGATTTTATAGACCTCAATCATATCCCCCCCTTAGTCGTCTCTTTTCCAAGCTGAAAAGTCCCAGTCTTATTAATCTCTCTTCATATGGAAGCTGTTCCATACCCCTAATCATTTTTGTTGCCCTTTTCTGAACCTTTTCCAATTCCAATATATCTTTTTTGAGATGGGGTGACCACATCTGCACGCAGTATTCAAGATGTGGGCGTACCATGGATTTATATAGAGGCAATATGATATTTTCTGTCTTACCTATCCATTTCCTAATGATTCCCAACATTCTATTAGCTTTTTTGATTGCTGCTGCACATTGATTGGATGATTTCAGAGGTCATTTTGATTTAGGTGCCTAACTTGACTTTAGGCATCCATGTTAGAAAATGGTGGCTATTGTATATTAAGGCCAGATGTTATATAAAGTATTGTACAGAGATGTTCTGAGAATGTTGTAGGAAACAAGACTGTTAAACTCATCCCAACAAGACCATCTAACTTTTCTTTATTCTTACTCACAAGCAATTTCTTCTGTATTGAGACTGATTTGAAGTAGCCTAAAGAAGCAAGTACTGGGCTGGATTCTTCTTAGCATATGTGCAACGTGCCTCAGGTGGCACGTGACCAGGATTCATCACCGAATTTGGTCCGCTGGTTGGAGTATTAGCTTCCCTGGGTTGGCTGGGTACTGATGGGGAGTGCGACGTGAGCACTGATGCATGCCCCCCAGGCAGTAGCGGCGCCAGCTTTGCCGGCGCCCTAGGCGGCGGAAGGTCCCGCCCCCAAAATCCCGCCCCTAACAGCGGCGGCGGAAGGTCCCGCCCCCAAATTTCTACGGGCGGCCGCGGCGCCGGCGCCCCCAAAATAGCAGCGCCCTAGGCGACCGCCTAGGTCGCCTAATGGGTTGCGCCGGCTGGATTGAAAAGTGTATTAGACCTGATCCCTCAATCCTTCTACTGTCAGCAGTTGGTTAAAACCCGTCAAATATTAGATCAGCAGATTTATAGACTGCTCTGTACCAGTTTTCTTCTTTAATGCTATATTTAACTTGTTGCAGATCACATTCATTAGCAAAGGTAGCATGACGAAAGCCTTGATGAGAAGCTCTGAACTAAGTTGGCCTCCTATTGCTTCATCCATTCTCATGGGGAAACAATTTTTCGTAAGGACCAATCACAAAATGCAAAAGTTAGATAACTAAAGTTCTTCATGACCACACCATATAACTAATTTGATTTCAGTACAGTACACTTGTGGGTTTGTTTGTTTACAGAAATGTGAAAAGAAATATTAAAATTGTACAAGAGGGCTACTGACCAATAATTAAAGGGATCCAGGCCTTCTGGCTTTATGGGATATATTCTTGTTCCCCATTAGGGAGTTGTAGTATACTCCAATAATTAAACATGTAATGTCTATGATCTGTTATGGTTGAGACTGTGTGTATAGAAACATGGTTCAAGATAAGTTAATTCTTCTTTGTTCTGTATAAGTAGAAAATTTGCCAATATTATATAATTATCTGCCACTGAATGTTAAGTAAAATGCCCCAAGGATTCTACTTAAAAATCAACTTTACAATAGCACTCATTACTTTTATGCATTACATAAAATATAATATGAGGTATTTTTCAAATTAAAGATATCTTAAACTGTTTATCCCAAATTAGATTCTTTACTTCAAAATCTGTGATTCAGCTAATCAAATGGAATACCTCAACTTTTCATTTCCATCTAAATATTTCTAAGCAATTTTTCTTTGAATTGGTTTCTGTAGATTCTTCCTCTAGAGAGGAGGTAGTGGAATTTCCCAAGGTGTAGGACGTGTGCTTTTAAGGATGTTGTATTTTGTATGTTGTATTAGCATTATTTCAAGGTTTTAAAAATCATATGCTTTAAGAGCTATTGGAAACTTCTTGGAAAACTTTACTGTAACAACATTCTGCTGATACATTACATTCTGTACTTAGAGAAGGAAGGTGGGTGAGGTCATATCTTTTATTGGATCAACTTCTGTTGGTGATAAAGAGAAGCTTTCGAACCACACAGAGCCCTTCTGGTCTAGGAAAGATATTCCCAGAGTCCCAGCAAAATGCCAGGTGGAACAGATTGTTTTAGCATAAGTAGTTAGCACATATTGTAAGGGACTGTTAACACGGTCATAGGCCAAAAAGAGGGTGTTAGTGGGTTACAGATAGTTATAATAAGCCACAAATCCAGTGTGTGTCTCAGTCCATGATTTTTAGTGTCGAGCAGAGTAATGAATTTAAGCTCCCAGGGTCATCTTTTGAAAGTGTTCTGCAGGTTTCCTTTGAGGTAACGGGCCATTCTAACTCATATGCGCCATTATAGTATGTGCTAACTAATACTAAACACTCTATCCCACGTTGCATTTCCTTGTGATGCTGGGAGAACCTTTCCTAAACCTGAAGAAGAGCTCTGTGCGGGCTGAAAGCTTGTCTCTCGCACCAACAGAAGTTGGTCCAATAAAATATATTACCTCACTCACCTTGTTTCTCTAATATCCTGGGACCAACACACTGCATTCTGTAGTTAGCATATATATATTTCAGGAGGTTTCTTACTGTGATATAATGCCTGACCTCAGGCTTCAGAAATGCAGTGCTGTACGGTTATGTACACTAAGGGAATTGCCTTTGCAAAGAACAGAAACGAATAATATTTGAACTTCAGAAAGTACAGTTGCACTGTGCATGAAAGATGAGTTAATAACATATTTAAAGAACACAAGCCAATCACTGGTCCAACATTTTAAGCATATCTCAGAAATCCACTTAATCCATAATCTAACTCTATGGAGTTACTACCGGTACTTCGAAGACAGCTTTATAATGAAAATTACATTATATAAGCTTATAATGAAAATTGCATAATATAACTTTTATGAAAATTACATGATATAACATTAATATAACAGCATACTAAAAATACTGCGACACAGCTTTTTCAAAAACTTTTAATATTGAGTATAATGCACTATTCTTATAAGTGTGTAAAGATGGATACCAACTCTAATGGTAAATCCTTGTGATTCTGTGTATATTTTTTCAGGTCTTGAAACAGGGAAAGCTGTCTGGAGGCTGGAAAGTGGAATTAAATTTTCAAGTATCTAGTGATGATGGGTAGAGTCGAGCCTTGGCATGCTTTAGGGACGTGCTGGCTGCCGCTTCCTGCAGCTCCCATTGGCTAGGAATGGCGAACTGCGGCCACCGGGAGCAGCAGGCAGCCGTGCAAATGTAAAGAAACTGTCTGGCGGCCTGCCAGCGGATTACACTGACGGGCCCCGTGCGGGCCGCAGGTTGACCACCACTGGCTTAGAGGGGCCCTGAGCTGTAACCCGGAGTAGAGGGCGGGCCAGGGTTCCCCTTCCAGCCATTGGTGAAGTGGCACTGGTTTGAGCAGTGAAGGGAAGACTGCCATCTTGGAGGAGGAGACTTTGATACTCTGGAAGGGGAAAACACACAGTGACCTGGCTGGAGAGCCAAGCCATGAAGGCACAGCACCCTGTCTTAGAAAGTGAGTGAGAGAGAGAGACAGCGAGAGAGCAGTGGCAGGGCATGCAGCAAGCAGCAGAAAGGGGTGTCAGACCGAAGTGGAGCTAACCCCCAAACGCAGCCCCAGGGAGGTGCCCCTGCGGTGAGAAGAACACCCCATGACAGTGTCAAAGAGCCAAAAATTGCTACACTCCTGCTCCCATCAAAGTCAATGGGAATTTTGCCATTGACTTAAATAGGGAAGAGGATTGTGCTCTGGCTTGGGAATATGAGATTTAATCAAGGACGCCTTGTTGTTTTTGAAAAGTAATAAAACCATAAAAAATGATAGAATGACTTTAATCAAGCTTTCAGTACGCCGGGTGAAAGTCACTAGCGAATGTTTGCCCCACTGAGCTTACTGCACGTTTGAACACTGTAATATTGCTTTCTATTTTGTTACCTACTGACGCAGACCAAGATTTCAAGTTGCAGGTTGTTTTCACACCGAGTACTTGCAGTATTTATGATCCAGTTAAATCACTCAATGGCACGTAAAGTACTAAAAGCTCCATCCCACTCTATCTCTAGCCGGCTGGCAGGCTCAGTGAACCTGTAGGGTTTGTGCTTTCTTGATGTATAATTAGAGCCAGCAGTCTGAAAATGGATGGCTGTGGCAAGTTTGTTTAAGGGAATTAGAATAGGAAAGAGGTAAACAAGTTCCATCCAAGATCAAGTTTTTTTCTGTCTGCTAATTTACAGGGGGAGGGGGGGAAACAGAATTTGGCCAAAAGCCGTATACTGTATATCAGACTTCTTCCGAACTTCTCGCTTATAGCATTATCTAAGACTCTTTATCATCAGTGCACCAATTACAGTGTCAAAGTCTAATGATGAAAAGCAATGCTCCCTTGACAAAGACGTGTTGCACTTAACACAGAAACAAATCCATGTACCGCAAATAGTGTGTGTTTAGGGGACTTTTACGAACCAATGTGTAGCTATCTGTCCCTGCTAGAGAACATTGTAAAAGTTTTTTATGATACTACCTGTAACATGTATCTGAGTTTCCTTATCAACATCTATTTCTATGTTTTATTAATAGAGATGACAAAATATTATTCAGAAAGGCAGAAGATGAAGAAGGGTGATTGCAAGGGTAAAACAGTAATAATTTTGGTCTTTTGACCCAAATCACCTGTAGGACAATAGGACTTATATGGCTTGTAATGGGATGTAAAGTAAAATTACAACAAATAAGATAAATTGCCATTACCAAGCGGTTACTGGTTATATGCTACCTAGATTATTAGTTATACCCTAGATCAGGGATCGGCAACTTTTGGCACGCGGTTTGCCAGGGCAACCTTTGGCACCAGTTTGTTTACCTGCCGCATCCGCAGGTTCGGCCGGTCGCGGCTCCCACTGGCCGTGGTTCGCTGCTCCTGGCCAATGGGGGCTGCGGGAAACAGCGCGGTCGGAGGGATGTGCTGGCCGCCCTTCCTGCAGCCCCCATTGTCCTGGAGCGACGAACTGCAGCCAGTGGGAGCCGCAATCGGCCGAACCTGCGGACGCGGCAGGTAAACAAACCGGCCCGGCCCACCAGGGTGCTTACCCTGGCAAGCCGCGTGCCAAAGGTTGCTGATCCCTGCCCTAGATAATGTGTGGAATACCATAGATTGCAGAGAAGTCAGCCATCACAAACAAGATTAGTTACATTTTGAAAAATGTTCAAGTTGGTCAACTTCTGATTTCTGCTCCTTAAATTATCTTAATTAGGCTTCTTTTCTCTGGTGTATATTGGTTTTCTTCCTAGCTGTCAGAGAAAAGACAGCCTGTCATCTTTGCTTGTATAAATGTTTTATCTTGGAGTGTCAAGAGGATCACATTTTTGTCTAGTTTCCTCCTCCACCCCCTTCCTGATTTTTTTCCCCCCGCTGAATGATTAGCCTTAGGTTTGTGGATTCATTAGTGTTTTCCATTAATGTCCAGGGTACAGTGCTGTGCCAATACCCAGGATCTCAGCCATTCATGTGTTATGAAAGCAAACCCACAGTTGTGTGAAGAAAAAGATTCAGAGTAACTTTCAAACGGATGCAATGTTTATAAAGAGATCTGGAACTATTCCCTTCAGAGAGTCTAAAATCTCAGATTATTTCACATTAATGCTTTGAGCAGGGGGTTGGACTAGATGACCTCCTGAGGTCCCTTCCAACCCCGATATTCTATGATTCTTGTTAAGGGATTTGGGCAGTGAGACCCTTCCTTTAAAAAAAAAAAATCTGATATATAATATTACAGATTATAAAATCTCATTTGGTTTAGAGGGAGATCACTTTACTCTTCAAAATATGTTCTGCGAGATGATGGAAAAATTGGCCTGGGTGCATAAAAAAGACAAAGACTAAAAGATACACCTGTGTTTACTCTTTGGCTCCGGTTCAGCAAAGCCCTTAAGCACATGCTTTTAAGTTCCTTTGACTCTAAAGGTAAGCACTTGCTTATGTGCTTATTGAACTAGGACCTTTAAGAGTTCTGACATTTGCGTGCACACATGTACTAAAATTGCTCTAATGCATAAGCACCTGTTTGTACCTGAAAATATATGCACACATTAAGATTGGGGTCTGAAAAGTATATGTACCTCACAGGGTGTATATGTAAGTCCAATTATATCGTTTACCTGACTGTCATTCACCTTTCTAGAAGAATTTTTATTTTTAAACTAAAGCTGAACAAATTTAATCCCTAAATCTGGTATCGTGATTAAATATTAATTTAATGGGAACCAACTCATGGATTCATAGTGAGGTGAAAATAAGTGACGTTTTTATTTTTGCCCATTGTATTTTGCTGAAGTTTGCCAGAAACTTCAGATCCCTGAAACTGTTTTGTGATAGCTTCTTCAAACAACTACAGATTTGGAGATCATTCAAAATAAGAGCTTTACTTTTAAAACAAAAGGATACTAAAATTCAGTGACCATATTTATGTCCTTCAAAAACACATTTTATAGACTTCATATTGTATTATACTTGGATGTGTTTGGGCCCGTTTAATATAGCAAAAGCTAAGTCAACATTTTCTGTTTTGAATGTATTATTGTAAATATAGTACATCTCTTACATTTATTCTACAAGTATCCTGCAGTAATTACTGGTCCGCTATAAAAGATGTAGCCAAAATACCATTTAAAAATTATTATTTTTAAATCCTCATCCCTAATTACAAATATGGGGAAACATTGCAAAGCTAATCTTATCTCCATAGCATTAAAAATGATCCTGTCGGACTGGAAAGACCTCAATCAGTTTGAATTTGATGCCTGGCTTAACTCTTTCTGCCTAATCATCAGATCTGAAAAGTCAGCAGCTGAAAAGGAAAAAAAATGGATACAGTAGGCTCGTATCTGAAAGTGGCCATATTTATTGCATCTGACCATTCAGTCTAAATTGAACAAGTGCTGGCTTTTTTCTTTTGTGTTTAGGACAGTCTGTGGAGCTTTATTTTGCTGCCCCTAATTCTTCTATAATGAGTCTTTTTTCCTAGTAACCTTTTAGGGTGAAATCATCATCTGTTCTGCATCAAGACTAAGCCAGTGGGCCTCCTGTGCGACCACAAAAGGCACTGAATCCTGAAGTAAGAGAGTTTATTACTGAGCAGCATGTGCTGCTGTGGTGGGCGCCTGGCATGTAGCTGGGTATGGAGGAGGACTTGGCCTGCAAGAAGCTTCCAGGAAAGGTTACAATTCCAAGAATAAAGTTCTTCTTCAAACTCTGAGCCTTGTTGTTGAAGGTCTAACAGATGCAGGCAATTAACATGGGCAGGGATGGAATTCTGACCCTAACCCTCGGAACACCTGTGAAGCAAAGAGGCAGCAGATGTTACAACCAGTAGCGGTGCCAGCATTTCCGGCGCCCTAGGCGGCGGAAGGTCCCGCCCCCGAAATGCTGCCCCCAACAGCGGTGGCGGAAGGTCCCGCCCCCAAATTTCTACGGACGGACGGGGCGCCGGCGCCCCTCAAATGTTCGCACCCTAGGCGACCGCCTAGGTCGCCTAATGGGTTGCGCCGGCCCCGGTTACAACACAACTTCAGCACTCCCTATCAATGATTTTTTCCTTCCTGGATCTATGAAGTTCTGGACCCACTGACCATTCCCCATCACCCCCTCAGCCTACTCCCAGCACCCTCCCTTTGCACACAGGGAGTACAGATCCCTCTGATGCCTTCTTCCTGATCTGTCTCACTGCTGAGTGGATTCCTAGGGTTCTGCTGTACTTCAAAAGGGGAACAGAAGTTGCCAATTTCTGTAATATAAGCTCTATACCTCTTCATATTTCTTTATCTTTGTCTGTTTGTGTTGTCTCCTCCTCATTAAACCATTGCCCCTAACATCTGTGAATAAAATGGATCTCTCAGTTTCTCAGATGGCAACAGTTGAATATGAACTCATTTGTCATGACATTTTCATGTAGTCAGCTTGTGGTATCAATAATAGAAGTACAGAGAAATACTGTACTTCTAACAGCAGCTCATAACAGACACCTTTATACACCTCTTTGTTAAGGGCATGAAGGTAGCAAACTGCAGCCCTTAACTGGAGCTTGCAGCTCCCAGGACTGGAGCAAATTCCAGAGCTAAAACCTGTAACCCTAAATGGTAGCCAGCTTCTAGCTACAGACTAACTCCTGGGCTAGTCCACAGGCCCACAGTGGAGCAGACTTCTACGTAAACTGAAAGCTCCCAAACTGGAATCACAACCACTGTCTGGCAGGAGCAGACTGTTGACTAAACTAGATCTCCAAACTGGAATAAGACCATCAAAACTAGAACACCCCCTACACACACAAAACTCCCAAACTAAAATGACTCCGTCAGGGCTGGAGCAGGCTTTATAGCTGCTTAGCCCCACCCGTGATAAGTTCTGGCCAATGAGGTCCCTCCACCTGACTCAAAATGGAATCTCAGCAGTGGCAGCAAATATTGTGGCTTCTCTCATCGCTAAGAACTTAATGCTCAATACGTTACCCAAGGTAAAACTCCATTATTTCAGAATTAGGGCAGTTACAAAGAGGAAGGGAGAAACATGCCCTACATAGTATGTGTGTAACTGGTGTTTGTTCTCCTATTTCTTGCAATATTTAAGAACTTTTGCTACAAGCCACATACTATCCTTTTAACCCTTTCACAAAATATCCCCCCAAGACATCGGTATTCTCTATAACAGACCACTCTGTCGCACAACAACTTTAAGGTCCTTTCATGCTGTCACAGTAGAGATTCAGGCCAATACTCTAGTGGGGAGAGAGAGGATGTTTCCAGGGGTTAGGGTGCATATCTGTGGCTTTAGAGACCTGGATTCAGTTCCCTGCTTTTGTACAGGCTCCCTGTGTGACCTTGGGCAACTCACTTTGTCTTTCTGTGCCTCGGTTCCTTATCTGTAACATGGGATAGCAGCACGTTCCTATTTCACAGGGGTGTTGTGATGATTAAATACATTAAAGATTGTGAGGTGGTCAGATACTATGCTAATGAGGACAGGGCAAGTAGGTACAGCATTGTTTTAGGTAAAAGCATGTTGATATGTCCAGTGGAACAGGCAACGTGTGTTTGAAATAGGAGCGAGTGCTAAAGCCAGCATGAAAATGATCACTTTCTGGAAGAAGCAGGCCAGAGAGTATATCGTGGACAGCAGTTAAGAGCAAAACTCCTGAAGAATGGCTCTTCTATTAGTCATTCATTTTTAAAAATTAAATAACCTATAATAAGAGTTTGAGAGAAATGCAAATTTGAGCCAAAGTATTTTCTTTTTCTCTAGCTGTTGTTCCCATATAAGTGGTAGAAGGTTTCAATATATCTTACTCTGGGCTAGAGATCTGAAGTTACAAAATCCGAAATATTTGTGAGGGCTTTAGGTACTGAGCAGGAAGTAGGTACATTGAATAAAGCACTAAAGCTGTACTAATGTCTTTTCCTCATGTTTCGTAGATGATAGGTTAAAATAGCATTTTTACACCAATGGAATGATATGGGATCAGATTCTCTAGTGACTTTATGGTCTCTTATGTAGCATAAAGAGGTTGTAATCTGGCTCCAAGTGTCCAGAAAAGAAGTCCAATAGTTCAAGGGGTACTTTCTGCTGGGTACTTATGTGCCACATTCTTGTCTGTTCCACCTGTGGTAAAGGGAGTAGGAAGGAATAATGGTCAATGGCACAACCTCGTAGTGCCTAACAACTGCTTTAAGTCATGTTGGAGTGGGGAGAGACCTGTAACCAGCTCCTTGGTGAGCCCTACCTTCTCCTGTGCTGGTGCAGGAGAGAATCTTGCCTGTTCTATTATATGTCACTGCTCTGTCATCACTGTATTTATTAAAATCAGAGCTGACAAATAGCAGTGACACATTCTGGAGTATCTCTGACTTCATGCTAAAATGGAAGCACTGCACCTCTTTGAGAAGCTTTTCTTAATGCAACCAAATGGTGTCATACAAAATATATCAACACTGAAACCTCAGAGAGGCTTGTCATCAAAGATAAAGAAAAATGGGCAGGATCTGTTAAAAGTTGAGCCCTAAAGAGAAATGTGCTAATTAAAATGAGAAATTATTTCAGCAGAAAGACATTGTCAGAGAAATAATGACTATTCTTTTATGCAAACACATGATTAGTTGTTGACTAGAAGGATGGCTCATAGTAAATTGTGACACTTTTATTTCTAATACTCTACCTTCCCTAACAATTTTCAAAACATTTTATAGAACAAGAACATCATGTTGGAGTAGACTGAAGTTAAACAAACAAACACAAAAAAGCCTTGTGAAAAGATTAGTCTAGAAGTTACGGGAGACTTCAACTTTCAGATCTAGATTGATAGACTAAGAGAACTGAGAAACTAAATTCATTGATAACTCTGCAAAAAAGGTACAGTGCTGTGTCACTTAAAGAGGGCATGATGTACTCGTACTCCTCACGCTCAACCCCCATTGAAAGCAGTGCATGTTCGCAATATGTAAAAGAGGAACGTTTGCTCCAAAACGACAGGAGAAAGGGAATGTCAGATGCTTTTGAGGATGCTGAAGTGAACAGCATGCGTTAGTGAACATAAACCAGAGAGGGGGCTAATTATTATTTGTGACATAACATTAGATAGGAAATATGAAGTTGCTGAATTTCAGCAGGGCCTATTTTGAATTAATAAAGGAACTGATGGGTGAAAACAGATTAAATCTCTAAATGTAGTGATTATTTCATCTGATATTAAAGGATGTGCAGCCTGTGCATATGAACTCTTTGATTAGCTGCCTTGACAGGAGCAAGTGGTGGGTCTGTGGAAATTGTATCTTAGTGACATTTCACAGATCTTTTTATTTTATTTTATTTTGCCAACACAGTCTTAGATGAAATAATTTGCTTTTGTCCTTTATACATTACTTAGAAATAGTTGCAAGAAAAATATAGCTCCTGGCATAATTCTCTGGAAGTGTGAGGCCAGTTGACAGACAAGGCTATTCACTGGCATCAGAAATTATATCCTGCAAACGAGTTATTTTGTCCAGCATTACCTATTACTGGGACAGTTCTTCACTATGTAAAAGCAATCATATTGGACAGGTATCACGCCAAGGGAGAGAGTGAAAATAAAACATTTGGGGGAGGATTAAGCAAAAGGATAAAGAGCCTTGAAAATAGTTTACCAGTGTTCCATTACACTTTTGATTTGAACACTGTATCATAAAGCATTATGCTATTCTTGATGCATAGTCCAACCTGACAAACAGTAGCCACTATGATAGCTGTTATCCACTCTGTCTTAAGCCAGGTACCAGGGCCTAGTGCATGGAATATAAACCAAGGGGTGGTGACTACACTCTCTTCCTTTGTGGCTAGATGGGGCAGGTTTTGTTGTTGTTATATCAAGGAGTCACAATATGGAAAAGGTTGAAATTTTAGCCTAATGGATGAGCATGGGTTCTTTGAACTGCTGGGTTCTTTGCCCAGGTCAACCACTTACTCACTTGTGGCACTAGGCATGTCACTTCACTTCTTTGATTTTCACTATATTCGTGGTGTTCAGGAAGATGAATATGATAGTTAAACAAGGTGGTGGTACTGTATGGTACCACACTTAGTTAAGTTTCATCTTCTGGGAAGGATGAAAAAGCAACTGAGCTAATTAAATTACCCCTTAAAGGAAAAAATGCTACTAGGTAAGAAAGACTAGTGAAAAGCGATATACAATGATTCAGCAGCCTGGAATATTACAGTGCTCACAAAAGTCTGCAAAGCTCAGAAGAAGTTTAAACTGTGAATAAGGTTGACCATTGATTACAGCCTCTGCCACTTCCAAGAAATGCTTCTGGGGTGGGGAAGTCTGTAACAATAAAAGTAAAGAATGAATTTCTATTCAGTGTCACATTTTATCATTGGACACACAAGACGACCTTGGCTCAATACTCTGAAGAAAATCTAACTTTCTAACCACCGAACCAACATCTGAGGAGGGGGAAATGCAATGAACACATAACTAATTGGCAATCCTTGATTGTCTAAGCATGAAGAAAGGCAGGAAGATCAATAATAGTTATGGCAGTGTGTGCATCATTAGTTCCAAATGTTAGATACAACTGTATAATGTCTTGTTACATTTGATTTTTTTATTGCATTTATGCAGAGTTACCTAGATTTTTTTTGTGGCAATAGAAAATAGCTACAATTATTAGAGTTGGTCAGATGTGGAAGAAGCATATGCTTGGGTACCTGGTATCAGAGATGACCTGTACCTGACGATAGTGGGGGGGAGGGGAAGCGTGAGGGTACCGGTGTCTGTAGATGTTACTGAGCATGCTCAATCTGTGTGAGCATGCTCAGTACAAGACCAGCAGCATGACCATGCATGTCCCCTCACGTGTCGCCTCTGCCCAGTATAGCCATGGTCATCCGTTGGTAGCACCATTGACGTCAGTGGATCTGGGTTGACTTACACCAGCAGAGAAATACATTTTTATATATCAAGGAAGAAAACTAACATAGTTAGTTGGTTGAAAATTTTCTGTCAAAACTGGTTTTTGATGAAAAATTGGCTTTTTGATTAAGCAACTTTTTTGTGAGAAGTTTCTGCTTTACATGGGAAACTTTGACTGTTGATTACAAAAACAAAACAAAAACCAACTGAAAAGTTTTCATCCAAAACCTGAAAATTATGATTTGGAAACGTTGCCAGGGTGTTTTATTGGAGTTGTAGGTCAGATGCCGCATATCCTCATTCTCCTCTGTGAGCCAAGCTTCCCAGGTGGACAACATTTCCCATGATGCACTGCCATGGGAGTCCATGATGCACTGCGGAGGCTCAGCATGAGGGCAACACGTGGTCTGCCACAGGAGATGTAATCCAGCCAGCACCACCCTGCTGACACTGGAAGGAGCATGTCAGTGAATGCATTGTTTAGAGCATCATTGTCTTTCATTACTTACTGTTTGTGTGACTCATATTTCAGCCCAGCACTCGCTATGACCCTCAAAACACCTATCTGTATTCCACCAGCACTCAAACTTGGAAACACTGGTAACTCCCATCCAAACCACTGGGGCCTGTTGCTGATATATCTCCCTTCTTTCTTGCTGCTTAGATTTTTCTCTGTTGTAAGAAAAAATAAACTTTGTCATCTTTAATACAACAATAAAGCAACCCCCAATTAAACTTGATTTTTTAATTTTGCTATTTTCTCAAATCCTGAGATGCATTCAGAAGCTCACCTCTCTCTCCCTCAACGATCCCCTGGATGTATCAATCTGTGACTGCAGATGAGGAAGCAATATTCAGTTTATGAAAAAGTATCGCAGCAAACACAGGTTATCTTTTGACCCTCTGCGTTCTGGGCTTTGCTTTGATACTCAAGTTCCATTTTCTGTAAATGAAAAGCAGTTTTCTGGGTGAGACAAACCCTCAAACCCCGCATTTCATTTAGATGGAAATAGGAGAAACTGACTGGGTACAAGCCAGGTTTTCTTCTTTTGCTGATATCAGAAAAATAGGGTAAAAACATGAAAGTTTTGTTTTACATTTGTACCTTGTCACAGCCTGCAATTTATGGCAGTTCTACACACTGCAATGCTTATATTTTCCCTATGTTTCTGTTTAGATAAAGCTGTTCACCTTCTAAATAGATATCTATGCATTTGTAAATATATCTGTGGCTTATTGGCATTGAGCCTATTTACAGAGTAGAAAACTTCCAAAGATTGTTTTGTACCTTTCATTTTCCTTACAATATTTTTTTTCCACATGTGCCTTTTGTATGGTTAAGGTATGTGGCAAAGTTCTTGCTCATTTTAATGGAAGATCCAGCAAGACTCTTAGGAATTTGTTCAGTTTCCCAACAGGATTAATGATGGCACATATCGTTAGGAATGGAGGGATGGTTTTGACAAGCTACGCAACTGCATACATCAGGGGTTGGCAACCTTTCAGAAGTGGTGTGCCGTGTCTTCATTTATTCACTCTAATTTAAGGTTTCGCGTGCCAGTAATACATTTTAACGTTTTTAGAAGGTCTCTTTCTATAAGTCTATAATATATAACTAAACTATTGCTGTATGTAAAGTAAATAAGGTTTTTAAAATGTTTAAGAAGCGTCATTTAAAATTAAATTAAAATGCAGAGCCCCCCGGACCGGTGGCCAGGACCCGGGCAGTGTGAATGCCACTGAAAATCAGCTCGCGCGCCGCCTTCGGCACACGTGCCATAGGTTGCCTACCCCTGGCATACATGTTTGTAGATGCTAATCTAGAACTCATGGAACCTGGTTCTTGGGACCCCTATGGACTCTTAGCATCATAACCTCGGTATATTTGACCGCCTAGGAATTCCACAAGAATAGGGGGCATATTTAGGTAGTATAGACATGGGGTGGAGTCCCTCTAGCATAGTGGCTCTCAATCTTTCCAGACTACTGTACCCTTTCAGGAGTCTGATTTTTCTTGCCCAAGTTTTGTACCCCCAAGTTTTACCTCACTTAAAAACTACTTGCTTACAAAATTGGACATAAAAATATGAAGTGCCACAGCACACTATTACGGAAAAATTGCTGACTTTCTGATTTTTACCATGTGATTATAAAATAAATGAAAAATACAGTAGGCAGGTATATATATTACAGCACATGAAAAGATGGGAGTTACCTAATAGGCTACATCCACCCTCTTTGAATTGGCCTCGTTAGCACTGATCCCCCACTTAGTAAGGTAACTCCCATTTTTTCATGTGCTGTAATATTTATACCGGCCTACTGTATTTTTCACTCCATGCATCTGATGAAGTGGGTTCTAGCCCACGAAAGCTTATGCCCAAATAAATTTGTTAGTCTCTAAAGTGCCACAAGTTGTTTTTATTCTGAGTAGTTGTTTCTAGCATATGCACTATCAAACAAGCCTTCATATGAGTGAATTGCCCCTTTATACAATACGGAGAAATTCCTGTTTGTGGTTTTAAAGAAAGCATTAGTCTGTAGTGCTACCCATACTCTACCCCCACAGATTTTTTTTAGAAAAGCTATCAAACAATTTGACAATTATTAAATTTTCCCATTGGGTCACTATTGTTTAACCAAAACATTTCTGTAATTATGATACATTGAGCTAATGTTAGGGTTACCAGATAGCAACTGTGAAAAAACGGGACAGGGGGTGGGGGGTAATAGGGACCTATATAAGGAAAAAGTCCCCCAAAATGGGACTGCCCTTTAAAAACGGGACATCTGGTCACCCTAGCTAATGTTAATCTTTAGAAAGCATGTTATGGTTTTGTTTTATATGTAACCCTTTTGTTTCCATTATCTATCTCTTGAATCTTAATCTTTGACAGTAAACTTTTAACTGTTTTCACTTTAAATGTAACTCAGTGCTGTAGTATAATACAAGGAGCTGATCCTGGGTTGAATCATACAAGCTGCTGTGTATACGGTTCCTTTGGGGAGGGCAGCCCTGGTATTCCTGAGTGTTCAATGGATAAGGGGCTGAATATTACAGGGCGAATGCTTCAAAGGGGCTCAGAGACTGGGGGCACCTATTAACCTGCAAGGCAAAGTAAGGGCTGGCATAGCCCAGAAGAGATTGTTTGGCTAACAAACTGCAGGTGTCAGGGAGCTGGCACCCGGTTAAGCACCAGCAAGTTTCCCTTTCACTGGAGGCTGGGAGGGTAGCAAGGTGACTCATAGTCCTGGGCACCCCAAGAACCATCACACTTTACTCTTTGCTTACGTTGGTTTTTTTTTATTAGCAATCTTCTGTTAGTGCACAGTAGAGACTCATTTAGTCTGAGGTTCATGTTACAATCCATAGCACCACTCCAGTCAGTGACAGAAAGCAAAGTATTCCTCAGAAAGTTTTATATCAGAGTTTGGGGTCATTTACAATATCACATTTATTTAAAGATTAGCAATATTTGAAACTTTTTTTTAAAAGAAGCCCAATTGTAAGGATTAGTGACCACTGGTTGTAGGGTTAGGCTGCATGTACCTCTGTCAGGTGGGATGAAACCTGCAGTAGCCTCTGAACTACAGTTATTATCAGGAGCGCCGCCAGCTTTTCTGGCGCCCTAGGCGGCGGAAGGTCCCGCCCCCGAAATGCCGCCCCCAACAGCGGCGGTGGAAGGTCCCGCCCCCAAAATTCCATGGATGGCCGGGGTGCCGGCGCCCCCCAAATAGCAGTGCCCTAGGCCACCGCCTAGGTCGCCTAATGGGTTGCGCCAGCCCTGGTTATTATCCGCACCCAGTGTAGCAGTGGAATGACTTTTATTATCTCAGAGGAAAGATAAATGAAGTTTGTCTGTAACAGTGAAACACCAGAAACAGTCAAAACTCCAATTTGGGAATACGCAGGTTGTGGCCATAGATTATATAAATACGTTGAAGATTTAAAACAATAAGGGCATAATTCACAGCTGGTGTGGATCAGTAAAATTCTATTGACTTGACTGGCTGGTTGGTCCCAGGAGAATGGGACCAATATATTGATCTGGAACTCTGTTGGGCTATTCTGTAATTGCCCTTTTATCTTCCTTTCATTGTCAGATGAAACATGGCACTTGCCTGCCTTTGATCATTGAATATTTAGAATTTTTTATGTCAAAAGATAGGGATAAATCATTCTAGTCTAGTAAAATTAGTTTCAATCAAAAGGTTACAGATGAGACGTGGCAAACAAAGTCAAGCATGCGGTGGAATGCTGCGTGCATTAGAGATAACAGTTCATCATGCTCGGGTGCAAGGCATGCAAGGTGCAGTGCAGCTTTTCTCTGGCTTTCAAGCGATTTTCTTTCTTCCCTAAATTGTGACAGCCTCTATCATGGTGCATCAGGAAAACTACCACTGCAATTTATTTTTCATGTTGAGAGTCACACAAGCAGAAGGGTCAGATAGTGAAACATGTACGACCTAGATTAAAGGTGGGAGGAGGGGAGGGGAGGGGAGGGAAGGCAGTATAGTGCCCAGGAAACAATTTTCAGAAACAAGAAAATATTCTAGGTAAAGCCTTTCTTCTAAAATACTTTGTTTGCTGCAAAGATGCATGGATCCTATTCTGGGATCCATGGGAGGAGGGATAGCTCAGTGGTTTGAGCATTGGCCTGCTAAACCCAGGGTTGTGAGTTCAATCCTTGAGGGGGCCACTTAGGGATCTGGGGCAAAATCAGTACTTGGTCCTGTTAGTGAAGGCAGGGGGCTGAACTCAATGACCTTCCAATTCTATGAGATAGGTATATCTCCCTGTATTATGTCAGAAAATTGTGTGTGTGGGTATCTCCAATATACAATTAGTAATGTTTCACCCAACAGGAGGATAATTGTCCTCCTTGCATCTTGCAATTGTTTTTAAAGTCACCTTTGACTGGCATGTATATTTGGTTAAAACTGGCATAACATCTTGTGAGTGTGCTCATTAACACTATAACAGATGGGCATGAGTGTGCTATGCCAGAGAAATGCTCTGTGCCCCGAGCATACCTAGTAGAGGCCAGATTCCTATCCAAATGAAGTTGAAGAGATCACTTCTTTGCAGGCCTCGTCGCTCCTACAGTTTTGGGGTAGGACGCATCACTGCTCTTGGAGAAATCTCTCCATGGGGCTCTCTGTGGGTAGCTTTCAATATTCCATGTGTGGTTTCTTTAGGAGAACCTGAGCTTCAGTAAATAAATCCATGGCCCTCACTGGTATCTGACTTACTTTTGGGTCCCAGAACATGTCATTCTGCTTAAAGGGGATTGTAGTGGCAGCTCCGGAATAAATATGTAGGGCAAGATTTTCAAAAGTTCCAAGCTCCTTTTTAGGCATCTATGGGAAGTGATCAGAAGGTCAAAAGTGCCCAGCAGCTCCCCGTGAGTGAGGACACGGCGCTGTTGTGTGCTGAGCACATTTGGAAATCTGGCTTGTAATGTAAAAACTTGGCTGGAGAAAATAAATAGCCTTTGCCACTCCACTTTCAATGGGGAAACTTCAAGAGAGGGACCATAAAGAAATGCAGAAAGAAGTCTTAAGTGGCAAAATAATAATGTACTAGACATCTTTCTTTCCCCTTTCCTTTAATTTAAGAAATAAAAATCGGCGTTAGTGTTTCTGAAGAGCAGGTTTGAGATGAAGGAAGGAGGTTCAGGGACTGTGAATCTATTGATAGTAGCAGCCCCTGAGTATACCAGTTCTGCACAGGGTAGGATTGGGCTCTTTAAATATAGACCTCCCAATATTTTGGCAGTAAGACACCACACTGATTGTTCCTCTGCTATACTCTGACTCTTCCTGCTTTGGGGAGTTGCTCACAGATCCTTAATATTCAGTTTCCATTATGTGACTGGCTTATTCTCTGTTCTTGGCCTCTCCTTCTGTTACTATTTGTCTTCCCCCTTTCATTCTGTTCTGCATTCTCTTCTTCACGTGGTCTCCGTGATTCTTTTATTCAAATTCCCTTCTTCTCTTTGCGTGGTTCATTAATAAGCGACCCAGCCTTTCGCCTCCTCTCCAGCTTCCTCCCACGGTATAAAATTATTATTAATCGGTCTCTCCCTGCTGCTCATTATTCACAGACAGATGAATGCCACAGCACTGAAAACAGACTATCTGTCTTACTTAAGACTATCTTGTGTCCTGAATAAAAGGCTCAGAGGGATAAAAGTGCAACACACTCAGAGCTCCAACAGGCAGGAGGGGGGAAAAAATCCTCACATGCACTAGTTTAATTGTTTAATTTAATTTTTTGCATTCAGAAGTGTTGTCCCAGTGATGGCAGACAAGGACGCACAGAGAACAAAAGAGCGAAGAAATATATCATCCTCTTCTTGAAATGTGCCACAGCACCCAGCCACATTCAGTACCGGCCTCTTACTCGCCGTTCCTTCCCTTGTCTTCAAGCATAATTTATACAGAAATCATTATTGTAATGAATGAAACGGGGAAAAAATAAGCCAGATAAAACTATCACCTACGTCCAGAACTAAACTCAAATGAAAGCCTTCTAGAGATTTTCTCCCAACAGCATTTCTCCCCACCCCCCTTCCTTCAATGTCTCAGTCACTATTATCAATCTTAGCATGTCCCTAAGCAGAAGCTTTTATAATTGAGCTTTCCAGAAGCAGATGGAAAGGTAACTCAGCCAGAAATAAAGGGACCTCTCTCATAGGAAGTGACTTTATTTCAAATGGTGAAATAGATTCAATAATGTCATGGGGTTCCTGTGGCAATTGCTCTTGTAGAAATCATTTTATTTTACTTGGAAACAGTGTGGCTCACCCTGACTTTGGCTTAGCTTCCTGTAGGGTCCTGATCTGTAGCACCTACAAATCAATTGAAAGAATCCCTTGACTTCACTGGGCTTTGGATCATGCCCTCTGGAATGAGCACAGTAAGTACAGTTTAAATATAAGAAACACGTTCCTACCTCAAATAACTCAGTTAGCATTTTACTCTAGGAAGATGCCATCTCTTACAGTGAAGCGCAGCTGGCATGCCTGCTAGTGGCAGTGTGGGAGTCCTCGGTGCCTCAGGCTAATGAAATTCATTTCCATTGACTTTAATACTGGCTTAGAAAAAGAAAACATTTTGCCCTTTATTTTAAATAGTTCATTCTGCGGGCTTCAGATACAGCCCTGAGCAAGAGACAAGGTGGAAGCTTTGTCAGCCCAGAAGTAGCCCCAAGAAGCACTGTGAGTCAGAGACAAACCTGGACACAGCTGCTTCCTCCTTGCGGGTAATAATTTAATGCTGGCCTAGACCAAAGCAAATTACTAAAGTTGGCTCATCTACGCTTGCAAGTATAGGCCGCTCAATCCAGTGCTCTGTCTGTTCACTGTCTCTTCCAACCCACCTGCTCTGGGGAGACAATAAATGAGTGACTAACCCTGCTTACTCCTACACACCGGGATTCAAGGTCTGGGTAGTCCATGTCGGTAGAAAGGGGGATTTCTTACTCCTTTGTGTTGTTACATAACCTGAGTCCGAATCTAACCCCTCATGAGAGAGAGAATTATGAGAGGCCTATGTCTGAAGAAATACACTGGCAACTGAAGGGAGATATTTGGGGTTTCAGTATTTGGTTTATTTGATGATTTGGTATTAATGAAGAACATGAGTTACAGTAAGGTGAGTCTGTTTACTTAAGTATATTTGTTTTAGTGATAACATGTTAGAGAAGCGCTTTTCATTCTACTGTAATGAGATGGGACCTAAAAAATATAACAGCAAAGCAGATGAACTCCTAATCTTTAGCTCTGTGCGGATGTTAATTTAATAACTGACAAAAATGCATTTAACACAGTGAGATATCAGATCCCTGTTAATGAGAAGTTATGTCAGGACAACAATAATTTTGAGTAATTTACACTATCAAATGACCCTATTGAATAAATTGATCTGCATTACCACTTTTCAAGCTTTGTTTAGTTACGGTAAAAAGAGTGCATTAAGAGTCCTACTTATGAGACATTATAAAATACTAAACATTGATGGATCTGACAATCAATAAACGTGACTGTTGGAAGCACCCACAAGCCAGAGCTCCTTTTGAGTCTGAGAGAAGGCAGCATTACATGTCATAATTGTAGTACATGGGAAACACTTGAGCTTGTTTGGAAGATGGGATTTTCCTTTCATGGGAAATTTCGAAGTGTTGACATCTCTTTCCATTCCGAGTTGAAACAAAAAGTTGAAATATCTAAAACTTTCCCAAAATGGAAAGTTTCCACAAATGTTGTATCAGAAATGTCAGAATGGAAAATGCTGACATTTTTGATCAAAAGGAGATGATTTGAGATGTCAGAATTACATTTTTCACTTGGAATCAATGTTTTTAAACAAATAATGTACTTTGAAATTGGTATTTGAAATAAGAAAATGACATTTCATTTCAAAATGCCAATTCAAAACAGCATTTTTTATTTTGAGTGTCACACTCAGGAAATCGAAAAATGTTGTCAACGTGAAAATTTACCCTGCAGAAAACTTGGATTTTCACCAAAATATGTAATCCAATGGATATTTTTTTGTGAAAAATAAAATAAAAATGGGACTAGCTTTCTGCTTACTCTCAATCAGCCTTTCTTGAAGTACCACTGCTATCTTAAATATAAAGCTTTCACGGTTAATGGGTCAGTTACACCATGTGAAACTGAAGTCAGTGAAGTTACTCTAGTGAGAATACTCTAGATTTATACCAAGGTAACTAACTACAGATTCAGGCTAGTATTCTTGTATGTAGATACTCAATCATTGCCATCTATAGGTTGTAGTTCTAGAAACACTTGGCTAGTGATATGGAATGTTGGGTTTCCAGATATAGTGACCTTTAGGCATTATGAGACCGATCCAAATTAAACGTAAATGGAACAATACCCATTGATCTTATTGGATATTGAATTATGCCCTTTATTATTAGCAGTGGAGAAGAAGCATGGTCTTGTGGCTAATTTGGAGGCAAGAATATTACATTCTTCTCCTGGTTCTCCCACAAACTTCCTTTGTGAGCACAGACAAATCATTTAGGTCCAAATTTTCAAAAGTATCTTCCAATTTTAGGTACCTCAAGTTTTAGGTGCCCCAGTTTATATACCTAGGTTCTGATTTTTCAGGGTACTCATAGCCACAACTCCAGCTGAGGTTAATGGGAGATGCAGGTGTCTGAAACGGGACCCTAAGTGTAGTTGAGGAGAGGGATAATTTTTGAAAATTTGCCTCTTAATCGTTTTGTGCCTCAGTTTCCTCACATGAACATTGGGGCTAATAATACCTGCCTCACAGAGAGGACTAGTGAGGTTAATTCATTAATATCTATAAATGCTCTGAAATCTTTGGATGGAAGGCATGTGACGTGGTAGATATCCACACAGGACATCATCTCTTCATACTCTCTGGAAATAACTGACTTTGTAGCACACTTCACCTTTTTTCCTATAGCAAAATGATCCTGTGTAACAATTAATTCATCAGATTTTGCATTAATGAGTTCTGAATTCTACTGGTCATCTCCTTGTTGGGCTACTTGAATGATTAGATTCCTTCCTTGCTCTCCATTGATCACTGTTCCTGTAAATTATTAACATGGCTAAACCGGGAAATGTTCCTTTTGCTACAAGCATGGTCCCTCTTCCAGGATTCCATACAGCAAGGATTCTTCATGGAAGATTGCCCATAATTGGGCATGATCTTTGTGTTTTTTCTTTAATCGCCCTTGAATAAGTGACCCTTGCACCATCCCTGGTTGAGTCATGTTAGCATTGAGAGACATTTAAAAAAAGCTGACCCAAAGGATCACCGAAGTTGTTGACTTGAGTCACTCTCTAGAGTAAGGAGCTATCAAGATCACTGTGTTTAGTGGAAAATCCAAGTGCTTCTTGCAGTGCTTGTACTCCTTCTGTTTGTCATTAGTAGCAGAAGGAGACGTCTCACAATTATTGGAATGAGAAGAATCATTTTGTTTCAGAAGCCAGCTGCTATGCTTGCTAGATCTGGCTAATGAAAAAGTATTAGCTACTGTACTGTAGCTACTATTGCATTGGTTTTTGTCATGTTTGTCCTTGGCACTACAGCTAGTTAGAAAATTTCCTTCACAATTATTTTCTAATGGAAAATGCAGTGTCTGCAAAACCAAAATCTTCTGTGGGAAAAATTTGACTTTTGCTGAAAATCTTCAATTTTCTATTAGGAAATTCAAAATGAAAGCCTTAATTTTAGGTCAGTTCAACCAGAATTGGGATATTTTGTTTTGCTGAACTAACCTGAAGTATTTTCTTCAAATTATTTTAACAAAACATGAAACTGTATTTCCTTATCGTAGTGTCTTATGTGAGTTGCACTTCAGTTGCATTCTCTCTGATGGGTTGAGCTCCCAGGAAGACTGCATCTCCCATAATGCAATGTGGAATGCCCTCTGACCATCATGGGAGTCACATGGCTAGCAGCCTCATGGGAGATGTAGTCCAGTCAGGGAACCTGACACATAGGGGGAAAATGGGACATCTGCCTCCCAAATAACGATTCCCAGAAGCCAATGTGCAACAGTGAGAAAATGCACTGATTCGAAACCAGGTGTTTTGGGTCAGTTCAACAAACTAAAACAAAACATTCAGATTATGGGAATGCTTAAATGTTTTTGTCAAAACAGAACGTTTGGACATTTCCAAACTGAAAGTTTTCAGATTTTCCATTCCATGAAATAATTTGAAATGTCAACATCTTGTCTGAATTTGGGATAAAACAAATGTTGAAATGTCAGAATTTCCCATGAGATGGAAAGTCCGACTTTTGGGTGGTTCCCGGGCTTCAGGTCCTGGAAAGCCATGAAGGCTTCCCAGGTCCAGGAAAGAATTTCTGGTCAAAACTAGAAAGAGGGAAAGACCCACATTCCAGGCGTGTGCACTAACTACTGGCTATTGTGGGAAGACGCAGGTGAGTGCTGTATCTCTTTTTCTCTCTCATATCTTCAGAAAATTTCAAAAAATCCATTCTGATGTGAAACAGGACATTTTTTTTGAAATATCAAAATTTGCAGGAAGGGAAAACCATTTCCTTCCTAGCTCTACCCAGGGCTGCAGCAACATCTGCCTCTAATGCCCCAACAACCTCTCCCTCTTTAAAATCGAAAGAAACCTTTTAGGGATATTTTCTTGTACTGATAAAAGGGCCCTTCTATTCCTCCGGGCTAATTTTTACTATTGTCACTAGTCCTTCACTTTCTTATAGATCAAAGAACCCTCTTTCACTCTTTCCTAAAATAACTCTTCAAGTTCCTTCCAAGTCTAAAAAACTAGGAAGGGGGAATTGATCTCTAAATTTTAACTACTGACTGTGCCACCTAAAGGTGATTTTATTTTTCAGGCCTATTCATCTTTCTCTTACAACACTGTCAACATTTTTAAAGAAATCAAAAATGATTTCTGCTTTGAAACCTGTGCATGTCAGCCTTGATTCTGGCCTTTCCTAAGATTTGAGTACTTGACTTTGCACTCTGGTTAACATTCTTTTAAGGTGTGAGTGTGAGAGTATGTGAGAGAGAGAGAAAAAATGCACGCCAGGCTCTTCTTTTGCAAGGTCAAAAATTTCTACCAGGCTCTTGCAATGTATAACAGAAATGTCTCCTACCTGAAGGGACAATGAAAAAGAAATTAAATCAGGTGAACCTGAGAGAATCTTAGGATTTTCCCTTTCCCAGGGGTTCTTCCTCCAACAGGGGATGATAACAATCAGACTCATAATTTAAGATAACATTTTCTGTCTAATTATGCAAAGCTTATAAAAAGCTACAAATATTTAGTTAGCAAAATTAGCTTATCCAGTATAAGATTTTATAGGAGAAGAATAAAAGAGAATGGGGAAGGAGCATTGTTAGCCTCTGTGTTTCAAATGGAAGAGAAGAATGAGCTTGATTTCATGCTGAAAATAGACTTTCTCTGCAATTCACACTGAGATTACTAAGCATTGTGTGTGCACTATATTTTCTTTATAGATCTCTTCTGAAGGAAAGGCGCTGGGGTCAGTCAAAATGTTAAATCTAAGTTTTTCTCTCTGTAGTATACTTTCAAAATCAATCTCGGGTTCTGTACCCGCTTTTTGATGCCTTTCATGGGGGATATTTCTTGGGCCTTCCTAACAAAAATAAAACAGAAAAGGGGGGAAAACTCAAAACCTCAAAACTCTGCATATGTAATTTTAATACTAAATTGTTAAATGCTAAAAGCAAAACAGATAAGCTGTTAAGATTGATTGAAATGTCAAAGCACTCAGAGCCCCATGGAGTTCCTGCAGAAGAGACTTTCACAGCAGAGGATCCTGTTTGACAAAGGATTCCTGCTATGTGAAATTTGTAGCTAGGTCTTGTGAAGAGTACCCCGATGTTAGACTCAGCAAAATTCAACATACAGCTTGGATCATAAGATGTTCGTAGGGTACATTAGGCCAATGCCAAATAATCCTTCTTAACTAGAAATGTGCTTTTAAAATCAATATGTTGTTTAAGCATCAGGAATACAGTAAGTCTGTTTCAAGATGCACAAACTGTGTTTGAGTTAGTGTCTGTTTCATAGGGACTCCGATAGCCACATTGCAGATAAGTTCAATTTTGGGGTAGGCTAGCCAGCCAATAAATAAATCATCAAGCTGTTCTAGCTAGAGCTGGGTGATTACGATCTAAAATTGAATTTGTTTTGCCCAGGCTTGTGCCCTTTTGTGTTTTCCACAAACATTTGAGCGATCAGGTATCGCCTGCAGAAATGCTCACACAAAACACATTTGAAGGACACACGTTTCAGTGCTCATGCCGGGACTGCCACGGTTTATATAAGCAGTGTGGCAAGTTTTCCCAGAACCTTCACCAACCTGGTCTCTTGTGTGCGTAATTAAATTGCATTGAGTACTGAACCCAGTTTGGTGGCTAGCAGACTGGTAGTTAGGCATCTAAACGGGGCAAATGACAAGTGCAAAATGTGCCCACAATATTAGATGTCATTACTGAAAGTTGGACCCACAGTGCATAATGCAGCTCATTTTACAGAACAGGAAAAGACAGAGCAGGCATGGGGTTATCCAAAATGTTAGAGATAATGGGCCAAATGAATCGTTGGTGCAGCTCAATTGACTTCGGTGGTATTTCACCAGGCTGTATTTGGAACTCTAATTTGTGTCAGGGTAGGTAGAGGTGCTATGTTTTGGAGCTGATAGTCCAGAGTGCAATTCATACAGATGCTGGATAATCATGAACTTTTATATTTGGGTGAATATGCAGCAGTTATAATGTATTAGGTCAAGAGCAAAAAGGTCACACTTGAGCAAATTCACTATTTTCCACTAGAGGGCACCATTACAAACATATAGCTAGATCTGTCACAAAGGTACTCAAGGTATTAAAGCGAGTTAGAAAGTAGCACCACAGTCTTTAGATAGTGCTAAACAGAGAAGTGGGACTCTGAAGGGAATAAAGCAGGTAGATGCTAAGGGTCTTTCTGAGCTGATTTCAAACTCAAGTACAAAGGGATGTCAGCAAATGAAGCCAAAGAGAGGCAGGACATGAAAGAACTAGAAGAAAATGTTTCTTATGATGATGATTTTTATTCAGAGAAATTTCAAATAGCAGTATTCAGAGACAATCTGTACACACAGTCGTAGAAAAGACTGCGATTAATATATAGATCTCAGCTGGAAAATATCTGGAACAACCCAGTTGTAGCAGGCTACACTGGGGATGGGTATTGATTGAAAATCTGGGACACTGATAAGGTTAATTTTGAAAAAGGGCAAAGAGCTGCCATTTTTGTTACAGTAATTTTCTCCTGCAATTTAACGGTGGGTGCAAATCAGCAAACTTGCAACTCTGACTATCTGCGTTCAGGTTTGCAATTACTCATATTCTGGCCCACACTCAGCTGCTGACAGGGAAAGATGGGTACAAACAGGAGCGCCGCCAGCTTTTTCGCCGCCCTAGGCGGCGGAAGGTCCCGCCCCCAAAATACCGATGACGACCGGGGTGCCGGCGCCCCCCAAATGTTAGTGCCCTAGGCGACCACCTAAGTCGCCTAATGGGTTGCGCCGGCCCTGGGTACAAACCACATCCTCAGATTGGAGGCAACTCTTTTGAAATTGGCCCCATGTGCACCTTCTCCCCACTTTGCTGTCACCAGGAATTAGGATGTTTTTACAGGCTGTCCTTTTTAAGCCTTTACTTTCATTGGGTTATTTTCCCTTCCACCAGGGCCTTTAATATTATGTGGGACCAGAATATAAGTGTTCACTTAGTTGACACAATTAGTGGCGCTTGTACATTTGAACACAAATAGGAACCAGAAGTCCATTGCAGTCCAGTTTTGAAGAGATGTGCTATAAATTCAGAAAAGAGGGAAACTGACTAGTGTCATGTTTTGGAGCTCTGAATAAGAAAAACAACTTGAAATGCAGAAAGGGGTGGCACATACAGCAAAGGCTGGGGGCATTTTTTGCAGCAAAATGAAAAGGAAAATGAGCTGATGTCTTTCATATCCCTGATGCTGCTGATTATTCAAAAGAACCCCAGTAACATACTGTATCTTTGATCTTGGAAGAAGTAGCTAAAACACTTTATACCCTGAATTTACTGCAGGAGCACCAGTGACTCTAAGCAATGCAAGGATTGTAGATTTTGATCTGTTATCTAAACCTACTCCAATTTAATTTCCTCTATAGGGAATCCCAGAAATGGATATTCTTGGTTGGCTTTTAAAACTTAGACCTTCAGAAGTGAAGATAATCATACCTTGATCACATCAGAATAATTTCTCTTCTTAGGATGTAGCTGGCTCTGATTAGGAATAGCTTATTGTAGTTCTGCAATAATAATAATAATAATAATAATAAAAAAGGTATTTTGATAATGTGCAGTAAAAATTCTGAACAGTATTTGATACTCCTGTTGCAGAAGAAAGCAAAAGCAAAGCTCACTCTCCTTTATTTGCAGAAAATTCTTAACTTGATACAGTTCTGGCAGGAGGGTGGACTGTCTCTTCTGTGTCTAGATTCTAGGAATCTATAGGAAACGCTGATCATATTGTCCCTCTCTATACAAATATATGCAGATGATGGAAATTTATATTTTAAACGTCATGGGCTTCTGTGCATAGAGAATGCCCCAGATCATCACCTCTCTGAGGTCAGGCAGGTGCTGGTTGTGGTGGTGCAGAAGGAGTAGAGCGTCCACTGTGGTGTATGGAGAACTGTGTTAAAATTACAAGCTACCACTTTATTTTGTAATGGGTTTCCAGGTCCTACTTGTGTAACCCACACACCTCCTGGGTGTGGTGTTCTGTCCCATCTAGTGGCACTGAGACCACTTAGAGAGAGATTAATGAGTCTGCTCTACAGCCTTAGCTAAGGACTATATGGCTTTTAGCTCATGCAGTAGAGACTCGTGCATTTAGCTCCAGAGGCCCCAGGTTCAATCCCGCCCGCCAAAGACCGGGGTCTGTCAGTGTTACGCTTGCAGGCTGGGGGCTCTCTAGAAGGCACGTGCTCTAGGCTGGCTCTCTGCAGACTGACTCAGCACAAGCTGGGTGTGAGTTGTGACTCCTTGCCTTAAGGAGCAGCCTCTTTTCTCTCTCTCTGTTTTTTTGTGTGTGTTTGTGTGTGTTAAGGATTTAGATTTTAAGAAATAGTGGCATTACGTTGCAACCTTCCAGCAAGAGTATTTTATGTTTTTATCTAATGCCTCTGTGTATACCATGAACACAATATGCACTATGACAAACATGCATGCCAGAGGTCTGTGGAGGTACTCCAGCTCAAGGGCTACAAATCTTGGCCTGGAGTTCATTGTGCTCTTTGTGCATCCCTGAAACTGGCAGTATGGCTGGCTCTGGTGCTGTTCTACCACTAGCTATTCTCTGGCGGTGGCACCCTGTTGACCTTTCCCACATTGAGACTCCAGGTATGAAACAGTGATGCTGAAAGATGCATTAATTTCTCTGCCAACTTGCCCATTGTGGGAGTATGGTGCATGAGGGGATGCAACTTGATTTCCCCCTCCTGGCTAAATGTACACCTCCCCACGTGAGTGCGTGGGCATGGAGGGGATGTCAGCCACTACACAGTCTGGGAGAACACACATCAGGAGCTGCTTTTCCTCTCTGCTGTCATGATCCATGGATCTCGACCCCAGGTCTGCAAGGTTCCTGGGAGCAGCCACGCTCCAACTCTCCACCTGGCAGCGGGCTGACAGCACCTTATCTGGGACCTGTGAGGCTTCGCTCTGAGATCCATTGGCTGGCTGGCCCTGCTAAAGACAGCAGCAGGAACAGGAAGCTGTCTGAACAACAGGGCTCTACCCTGCTCTGGGCAGCTTGCCTTGTGCTTCTGCTAGCCACTCCTGCTTCCCCGGTTTGATTTCCTGGCATGCTGTCCCAGCTTGACTCCTGGCATCTGACTTTTGCTTCCTGACCTCCATTTTGTCTCCTGTCTCTGACCCCCTAGTATCCTGATCTGGCCTGACTCTGGTTCCCGACTCGTGGTTCTGATCTCCAGTTTCTGCTTGTTCTGATCATGACTCATGGTTCTGATCATCCTGCTTCTGGCCTCCCAGTATCCTGACCCAGCTGACTTTTGACTCCTTCTCTTGATGTGGACTCTGAATGCTTGGACTGGCTGCCCACGACCCAGCTGTGACATCTCCACTGGCCCTCTTTGCTTGCACTTCACAGAAGAAAGAATGTATGACCTTCAGGAGACGAACCTTTGACTCTTCATTTTAAGTTCACTTACTGCTGGTGATAGGTGACAAGCAGACACCCTCTTAGCCAAAGAATGTGTGCAGTAAGGGGATGGGATCAGAGACTAAGCTATCCCCCAATTAGAATAAAATTATTGTAAAGAAACATCAACAAATTCATTCAAATTGAAGTTTTATTTGAACATGTACTCTTCTGCTTGCATTAGTAGTATTTTGGATTATTTCTAGCATAGCACAAGCACTGGATTACAAAGAAAAATATGCTTGAGCCGTCTCTGTGATTCAAACACAGGGAAAAAGAGTTTGTTCAGAGCATATCACTAAAGCTGTGTGTGCAGAGGGAGGGAGGAGAGGTGCCTAACATTGCATGAAACCAGCATGTTTCTACATTTGCATCTGGCCTACAAAGAGACAGCAGGGGCTCCAAATAGCTCAGAGCAAAAAGCGTGCACAGTTTCCTAATAACCAGGGTTAAGACTTAGTTGGAGTTTTCTATAAACTCATATTCAACTCATCTCTGTGAGGTCAGATTATGGGCCTCTCTGATATTACTCCAGCTCCAGAAAAGTTCATTACGTCGCTGACTGGAGAAGCCCTGGGCCCTCACCACAACACATTTCTTTGATGTTGACACCTCTGTTCCAGGCATTACAAAGTATGAACAACTTCTTCTTTTTCTTTTTTTGTGGTTTCAACTTTGCATTCAGTGGAGACTTGATCCCAGACTGGTTTCAAACTCCGAGAAGGAATGGGTTTGCCATGAAAATCTGAGATGCAGAGAGAGAGACGCTGAGAAATTGCTGATCACTTTTTCTCGTACAGGGATGACAAAGCCTGCCCTAACTGGGAATGGGATTGGCATCTTGCCAGGAGGTTGGGGCCTGGGCCTAATCAGGACAAAAAGGAGCAGTTTGCAGTTGCTTTCCTCCTGAATATAGAAATGTGGCCTTTAGAGAGTACAGGTCCCAGCATGCAGTTCTCCATCTTGATCCAAGCTGTCTTCTTATGCCACTGGTGGAATTTTGCCCAAATTAATTCATCCATGTCTCAGGAGAGCTGTTTCTGAGAGAGCTGTGAAATCCTTAAGGAAGAGGAGATGGGATGCTCACACATCTATGACCTAAAAACCAGGGGACCAGTAAACTCCTCTGATCAGCTAAAGAATATCCTTGGCAAAGATCATTTTAAAGGAAAAATATCTATCTTAGTGATTGGCAAACCTCAAAGGGTTGTGTGGTTCAGTTTGGACAAGATAATCAAAGTATGGATGCTTTTCCAAGTCATCTGCTCATCTTGGCTTTGCAAAATTTTCCTGGAAAGCTCTTGAAAGCCAGCTGTCTCCTAAACTTCCGAATAATTCCAGCTTCCAAGCAGACTGGAAATGCCAAGGAAACAACATTCCTTGTGGCATTTCTGCTTCAGGTCCCAGCCAGAACCCAGAAATTCAGAGGCATACAAAAAAGACAAATAATGAGTGTCTGAACCGCACTGAACAAAGGTTCAGCTCAAGCTTTGGGTTAAGGTTATTAATTAATTAAGGTAATTAATCAGAATTAATGTGCCTAGGCCTGTGTGGACTCAGTAAGTAGTAGCCGTGCTGAAATATTCATCAGATGTGGGATTTTTGAAAACGCTCTGCAATGGCCTAACTCTGCTCACATTGAAGTCAACGGTAAAACTCTCAATGACTTTGATGGGAGCAGAGTGAGGAAGGCTGAGCGCTTGTGAAAATCTCCCCCTAAGTGGTTATGCCAACAGTGGTTTTGACCAATACAGCAGCAATACTAAACTTTCCCTCCTAAAGAGCCTTCTAGCCAATGTTCCCAAAGCAACGTGTACAAACGTTAATGAATCTTCATTAACAGTACTGCCTGTGAGATAGGTATGCACATAGGGCCAGATCCTTGCTCATGTAAATCCCATTTTCCTTATCTAACAAATAGGGGAATGAAGCCATGGAGAACTCCTCTGGCTGATTGTACAAGGTGCTGAGAATCTGCAACTCCCATGGATTTCAACTGGAGCCAGAGGAGCTCAGCCCCTCATCAAATCAGACAATCTATAACTTGCTTGGGGTTAAACTGAAAGTCAGATGCCAGGTCAGGAGAAGAATCCACAACACCTGATCCCTCATCTTCTGCATTAATGAGAACTAGATGACTGATTAGAGGATTGGGGGCCAGGGGGGAATGATTCCTTACATAATGTATTTGAAAACCATTGTTCAAATCGTTGAATAAACTCTTTGAATGTTATTGCTCATTTTGCCACTGGACCCTGCTCCTTCCCACACATCCTGTGTCCTTATATCTATAGCACAGGATTTGCATAATGGTTTTCCTGAAGGATTTTTCTGTAAGTCTGGGAGAGGAAATTACTGTATTGTTACATGCAAGAGAGGAATTTCCAATCTCTTCTGGCAGTTAAGAGGTATGACTCAAACAGAAAAAAAATCCTGCTCAAAATGCGGCTCAGACATGGGCAAGGTTCAGTTGGAGGGGGTGTGAGGTCAGTGTGAGCATTTTCCACAGCTCTACAGACACTGGGCCAAATTCTCAGTTAGCATCAATTGATGTAGAGCTCCACTGACTTCAGTGGATGTGCTCTGACATATGCCAACTGAGGATCTGCCCCATGTTCCTTAGTCTGTCTAGGAGCCTGAATGCTATGAGACTGTCCTTCCTTTCTCTCCCCACCCCCCCCAACCCCAGGGAATGAATGGGCACTTCCAGTCCCTCCTACCCTGGAAGAAATGTTTAGGACTATGATTCAAAATGGGCTGTCTTTCATGGTGCTGCTAGGAAGCCAGTGATCAGCTCTATCATTCTCCTTTATGTATGGAAGCAAGTCCTTTGGTAGTGCCAGGAGAGTTGAGTGACACAGAAAAGAGATCAGGGTTCTTCTCTTTCTAATCTCCATCATAGCATGGATAACACATTTTCTTTTGGTTTAACCTGGGAGACGGGGGGGAAAGGAATCTATGAAACTAACTTTCAACTCCAGCTCTTGTTTTTTTAATGTCTTTGTGATGCAAGCAGGATCTTTTTTTAGTACATATTTTTTCTGTGCTGTTCATTAGTAATAGGCTTGGGAAGCAGGGGAGTGAGACGTTTTCAGTTGGACTTTTTTTTTTTGAGGTGGGGCAAAATGTAAATTGCAAATTACAGCACTATATTGCACTGAATTAAATTTCACTTACAAAGAGCATGGAAAAGTAGTTCCCATCTGATTGACTCACTGACAGTATGAATCTATAATGTAAGCAGGAATCAAATTAATGTTGAGATGGGGTAAGACTGAGTTGGACACTAGACTAGTATCAATATGCCATACAGTGCCAATAATTTTTAGGCACAGTTCCTCCTTGATTTCTGTGGGGACTTCTGCATAAAACAGATGGTACAACATGGCCTGGGGTGTCTTTCTCTCTTTAAATTGGTTTGGGTTTTTTTTTAGCTCAGGGATAGTGGGTAGTGAATTTAACATTATCCTATAACATAGAGAACCAATGTTTTATTGTTGACTCAGGATGTCATCAAAAGAATGTTTGTAGCAATAAGAGTTGAAAGAGCTTTTACAACTGATTGAGAGCTGAATAATTTAGTTACTGTGAATGTAGGAAAAAGATGAATCAGCGAGTCAAATCAAAGAATGTTAAGTAACAATTTGGGCATCAACATTATATGACTTTTGTAAGGCAATAAAATATCTTCTGAACAATACATCAAACTGTCAGTGAGCATTCTTTGGCTTGCTCACCTTTTCGGATTTCACACTTAGGGTATGTCTACACTGTGATTGCAGCTTGGTTAGGCGTCCCCCTACTAGCTTTCATTTAGCTAGCATGGCTAAAAATACCAGTGAAGGTGAGGTTGCATGGGATACAGTGCAGGCTAAACGAGCCCACCCAGAAACCTGCGTACATACTCACATTGGTACCCTACACCGGGTCCATGCCATCACATCTTCACTATTATTTTTAGCACAGTTATCTGAGCTGCAGACACACCTCCGATGACGGTGTTGACATATGCTCAGGGTAGATGCATGTAATGCTTACCACTCATGGGAAGAGGTGGTCTGCATTTTCCACACTCTAGGTACTATAATGAAGATACTTCTTCCCTATCGTAGAGAACTGTTTTGAAGTCTTCTTTATTAATATTTCCTTTATTACAAAATATAGAGGGCCAGATCGTCAGTGGGGGTAAATCAACAGAGCACCGTTGCGGTCAGTGGAGTTTTGTCAATTTATACTAGCTAAGGATCTGGGACAGAATTTTTTCAAAAGTGTTTATTTAATTTGATTCTGTTAAAGCTGGGACTGGTAGTGCTACTTTTTTTTTGGGGGGGGGGGGGAAGCAGACTGGGGAGCACTGAAATAGAAGGATCTATAACCAAGGCATACTCCCTTCCAGAACCTGGAACTGAACTCAGGAGTCCTGAGACTCTATGTTGCTCTGCTGTTAGCAAACAGCTGTGAATTCTACTGAAAAAAATGTATTTATTCCCTTCCTAGTGGTTGGCCCATAGAGGATTACCACCTATTACTGCTACCAGTTATTCCTCTAGTTCAAGTGGTCTAAGCTGTGGATATAAAGGTCTGAACCCTGCTCATGACCCAAGATGAGGGTCAATATGTTTCCACATGTTTCCCCAGTTTATTTTAAATAGGAAATGACATTTAAAAACTGCATTAAAACAACATGATTAAGATTGCAATGACAAGCAATCAAAAATTAGGAAATGCCAGAACCCAGGGTGCCCGTACAACCTCAATTTGCACCCCCTGTAAGCATGCATCATGATAGTCTCCAACTACATGAAGTCATATTATTTTTTTCCACAGACCCCTGCCTCATTGAGTGAATGAGTGTTTATTCAATGTTTATTTTCATCCTCCTCATTCACTGACTGCATTTAATGCACAGTACTGAATACAGAATTATTAATTTCCTCCTGGTCTTTTCTATGGTACTCTCCCCATAATATCTCTGTGTGTCACCTATGAATAAATTATCCCCACAACACCCCTGTGAGATCAGGTGATTTTATTGTTCCTATTTTGCAGCTCAGGCACGGAGAGTTAAGGCAAACATTGTCCAAATAGTCCACTAATTTTGGGTGCACACCTTGAGACATCTAGGGCCTAATTTTTCAGAGTACTTAGTCTTTTTATTGCCTTGGTATGTATCGCAGAGCATCCAGAGAATGAGGAGTGTGCAGTTAGTGGCCAGAAGTGAAATTTGGTTTAAGCACCTTTCCTAGCATCACATAGGAACTCTGTGGCAAAGACAGAGAGAGAATCTAATTCTTCTGGGTGGCATTCAACTTCCCGAACCTTGAGACCATCCTTTTCCTGCAATCCCCTGCCTTATTCGTTTCCCACCTTCCAACATCTGTAACAAATGAGGGTAGGGGTTCTACAGGCAACAGCCTCCTTCACTACACAACCCTGGGTCATTTCCAGACCACCACCCAGCCTGTGCACTGAATGAGGCAGGCCACCTGTGAAAAAAATAGCATAGAATTAAAGACTGCATCAGAATGCACGTGCAAAAGGAGGCTGAACCAAGGGGGCACGGGCAACCCCAAAACTGGCACTTTCCCATTTGAGTGCTTGACTCACGACCTTCAGGTTCTTTTAACATTCTTTTTTGGATGTAATATATTGTTATTCTGAAGGGTGCTGACGGGTGCCATCAAGTGAGTCATCGGAAAGTCAGTCATTGCGCCAAGCACTCGCTTTCAGTCTCATTGGGCAGAGCAATTAAGCCCCTCCATGTACTGGAGACAACTGTAGACACTAAAGGGACTGCCCAAGGCCCCTGGCAGGTCAGAGCTAAACCATGTGGGACAAGGTTTTTGGTTTTGTTTTTGAATTGCAAACACAGGGACAAGAACATTGGTTTTGCAACCCGTGTGTGTTGAAAGCCAGAGAAGCAGTTGTGAGTGTGACCCTGAGATGAAACAGAGATGGAGCTTCCCAGGCACCGAGCTCCCTGGGAGGCACACTTGGGGTTTGCTGAGCAAGGAAGCTGCCTGCTGTTGTTCCTTTGTACTGTGATCTGGGAAACAGGATTTTGTGTACTTTTTCTGTAAATAAGCTGACTCCATACAGTAGCTAGGGTCCTCATGTGGGATGTAGAAGAACCAGGTTCAGATCCCTGCTCTGTTTTTGACTCATACGAGGGACTTGAACCTAGAAGTGTCACATCCCAGGGAAGGGCTGTATTCACCAGGCTATCGAACCAGTGTTACTTTTTCCGGCTCAATAAATATTTCAATATTCATACAAAGTGAAGCAGCTCCAACAGGGAGAGACTCGCCTCACATAATTTGAAAATCCCAGTTTACGTGTTTTGGTCAACCCCCCCCCCCGCCCCCCCCCACCAAGGGATCATCTTTTCCGGGAGGAGGTTAGATTTATCACCAGAAATGCTTATTCACTTTGCCATTGGAATAGCAGGCATGGAAAGATTTATATGAGAATTCCCAGGGGGAAGAGCTGAGCCTGACAAATGAGGTAAGGTCACTGCAATTCGTCAAAAGGTGCAGCTTACATTTGTTCCGTTCTCTTGATCTTCCGATTTAAGCAGGTTAATATCCTGGGGTAGGAGGGGGAGAAGAAATGAAGCATTCCAGGCTCTCTCCTGCTATCGCTGATCATTAATTTGCTGCTGGGATCTAATGCTAATATCCTACATTTATTGGGATCAGTTCTGCTCTCCTCAGTTATACCAGTGTGTCTGGGATCTGTGCTGTACTGCCTGAAATTCTATTTAGATAGACCCCAAACACATCCTCTGGCTTACACATATGCATACACCATTGTGACGGGTTGGATCACAGAAAACCCCTTGGGAGCTGCCACCTAATGTACCAAGACTACCCCTGTTCCTGTTTTCCCTGCCAGCTCAGTGGCTCCAGCACCCTGTCTTGTTGAGCCAGACACGCCCGTCTGCTCCAACACAGACCCAGGGTCTGAATTACTTGTCCCAAAGCTGCAGGCTTACCTGAAAACAGCTCACAGAAATGTGCATGTCTTTAGCACTCAGATGCCCAACTCCCAATGGGGTCTAAACCCAAATAAATCCGTTTTACCCTGTATAAAGCTTATACAGGGTAAACTCATAAATTGTTCGCCCTCTATAACACTGATAGAGAGATATGCACAGCTGTTTGCTCCCCCAGGTATTAATACATACTCTGAGTTAATTAATAAGTAGAAAGTGATTTTATTAAATACAGAAAGTAGGATTTAAGTGATTCCAAGTAGTAACAGACAGAACAAAGTAAGTTACCCAGCAAAATAAAATAAAATGCGCAAATCTATGTCTAATCAAACTGAATACAGATAATCTCACCCTCAGAGATGCTTCAGTAAGTTTTTTCTCAGACTGGACACCTTCCAGGCCTGGGCACAATTCTTTCCCCTGGTACAGCTCTTGTTCCAGCTCAGGTGATAGCTAGGGGATTCTTCATGATGGCTCCTCTCCCCCTCTGTTCTCTTCCACCCCTTTATATATCTTTTGCATAAGGCGGGAATCCTTTGTCCCTCTGGGTTCCCCCACCCCTCACTGGAAAAGCACCAGGTTAAAGATGGATTCCAGTTCAGGTGACATGATCACATGTCACTGCAAGGCTTCATTACTCACTTGCCAGCACACACATATACAGGAAGACTCACAGGTAAATACAGCCATTTGCAGACAATGGTCCTAGTTAATGGGAGTCATCAAGATTCCAAACCACCATTAATGGCCCACACTTTACATAATTACAATAGGCCCTCAGAGTTATATTTCATATTTCTAGTTTTAGATACAAGAGTGGTACATTTATACAAATAGGATGATCACACTCAGTAGATTATAAGCTTTGTAATGATACCTTACAAGAGACCTTTTGCATGAAGCACATTCCAGTTACATTATATTCACTTATCATGTTTTTATAAAACTATTCCAGTTACATTATATTCACTTATCATCTTTTTATAAAACCATATAGACTGCACAACGTCACAACCATGCACTTGGGGCACTGGCAGTTCTCCTTTGGATATAACACTTAGCCCCAGAAGGTCACAACATATCAGCTCTTAAGATCATCACATTATTTTGTGTAGAAAACTACTTTAGATCATTTGTAGGTGTTTCAAAAATGTATTAGTACAACTTTCCTCTCCTTCCAAGGCCTGCAAGGTCAGATATCTAACCAAGTCAGGCTCACATTATAGATGAAGGGATGTAGAAAATAGAACCAATTTAAAAAAAAAAAGTATCTAGAGTGATTCTGAAATAGGTTTTCTTTAACATATGAAATGCAAACACAACACATAATGGAGCAGTGTGTTGTAATGGTGCTCATTAGGGATGGCTGCATTGCTCATTGCAAACTCATGCTGCTAAAAATGTTGGCCCTTGACAGAGAATAATACACTATAATACCATGCAAGATGATCAAATAGTGTCTCTCTCTCCTCCACCTCCATTAAAACCTTTATACCACATCATTTTACATTTTGTATATGTCAGTTTTGCACATGGTTCAGCAATATGGGCTTAATTCTGCAAGGACGTGAACATTCTGATCCCAAGCCAAAGCTCTTAGGCGTGAACTGATCATTAAGCACCTGAATACTCCTATTAACTCCTATTTACATGTGTAAAGGTAAACCTGTGCTGACCTGCTTTGCTGGATCAGGGCCAGAGTGCTCAGTACCTTAAAGGATCAAGCCCTATATCACAGGGGTAGAGTAGCACAAACTTCCCAAACCAGTATACTTGGTTTTCATGTTTAAAAACAACCACTTTATGCAATAGATCTTTATAAAATTCATATTCAGAATTTTCAAGCCTATTCAATATTTTCAGAAGCTCTGGGGCAAATTTGCCTGCAAGCGGTGTTATTAGTTGCCGCATACGAAAAGGGCATGAGGATTTACTCAAGCATAGTCTCAAGAAGTGCAAATGTCAAAAAGGCACGGAAGAAGGTAAATTTAAGAGCAACCCAGCAAAGAAAGGCCATCTGTGGTGATATCTTTTGGCATTTGATAGTGATGCTTTTGTATTTTCTCTCGGAGTTTTTCAGACCAGCTGAAAATGAGAATTGGGGAACAGAATCTGCTGTTTTAATGCTCCTTTTTGTCATTCACCCAATACATATGGTGAATGGAGTTGACTGCAATAGGATCTAATCTGATTCTATTGTTTTTTTTAATGACGTCTGTTTGGGTGTGCTATACAGACATTAAAATGTATAAAAACGTTACAATACCATTACAAATAGGCAAGATTTAAAAAAAATTGTGCTCAACACTTGAAAATCAAGTAACTGATTTAGTTACATAACTATGGCTGTAAGAGCCCTATCTTTAGTCACCCGTTTTGTAAAATCTTGGTTTATAACCTCTGGCTGAGCGGTTTAGCTCTGCCAAAGCAAAGAGCATGCTGTTGCTCACATGAGTTTGTATGCTACACTGCAAAAATAAGCCAGTTACACTGTATAATTTTTCATTTAAGCAGAGATCTATTTTTTAAAGTATGTAATTTCAGTTTCTTTTCAATGGTGTTAAACAGTTACTTGTTGGCAGCATGGGTTAGATGAGAGAGAGAGAGTGTGTGTGTTTAAAGGAGAGATCTTGGTTTTTTGCACAGTACGTGGACAAATATAACATAAAATGTCATAAAGATAGTAATTTATTCTCCCAGTAAACAGGACAAGCTGAATTACTTACAGTAAACTTCATGGTAACTACACTATCAGCCAACAGGTTTCCCATCATCAAAGCAGGCCACTTTCTGCTATGCTGTCTCCAAGAGACACTGAACAGCCATTGTGCTGGGCTCGCTGTATGCCATTTGAAGAAGGTGCACTATATATGGTAAGGGGTACCAGCTTCCCTACCACACAGAATACACGTTCTTTGAGATGGAATTTCTCAACTCAACTCATGAAGTGTAAAAGTGATGGTTTTTATTATAAATAAGTAACGAAGAGAGACACCTTTGGCATCTCATACCAAATTAGTATTTCAGAACAAAAGGGAAGGAAAATGATGCAGAGATTGGTGAAGGCAAAACAAGCATTCAAAACCTGGATTAATTAGCCACTAAGTAATAGCAACAAGTCTCAGGGCATGTGGTTACAGTTTTTGTGTTCGCCTCGTGATAACATTATGGTGTCTGTAGCAGACATTTATTGGCCAATATGCTATGGCCAAAGGAACCTTGAACTTTTTCACTTTTTTACAAAAAGTGCTTCTATTTCTTCTCTTCTAACTTTTTAAAGTTTGACCCAGTCTATCTAACTGGTTGTCAATAACCTGAGGTAAATTGGCAATTAGCTTTTTAGATGATCTTGAATAGAGTCATTTTTGAAAGGAAAAGCTGCTTAATATCCTTCACTGAATACATTTCATTAATATAATCTCATCAGAAGAAAGCCCCTTAATCCTTGGGGCCACTCCTGAATACCCACAAGTCCTGATTAAAACCACTTGCCTTGTGTTAAGGACAAAGGTGGCAGAAGGTCAAGGAGTGCAACATATAGGCTCTTGCGAGACCCGTATAATTCACTAGATGAACCATCTCCCACTCCTAGGAGCTGATACAGTTGATCAGGGTTATATAATTATAGTGGTGCAGTAGCGCCACTATAGTTAAGCCTGTGTCACAACTTCTGTTTAAAGGCTGACTTTTGTAAGCCCTCTAAAATCAACATGCTCAGTCAGATTCCTTTGCAATTTGGTGTGTCTAGAGAGGGTGCAACATAAGGTTAGTGACCCAAATTTGGGGTCATTTGATCTAGTGGTTGAAGATATATAAACCCTGAAAAAACAGCCATTTTTAACCCCCCCCCCCCACACACACACACACTATTTTTTATCCTTGAATAGTGTTAGATGGGATCCTGTGGGTGAGAATGAATGGGTTGTACAATCTCTTCACCTCCTTTTACATTTCATCAGCTGTGGAGCTGGCATATGTGTGTTAATGGGGTGTATTGGGGCATTGTTGAAAAAGGGCAGAGTTAATTTAAGGTTGCATGAACAACCTTAAGTGTGCATTTCCTGGTTTTCAGAAGTTGTTTTACTCAACTCAGCATTCTGCAAGGCGATGACCTACCTCCAAGCAACCTTAACTCTGCGTTATGGTAGGACTTTTTTGCCATGAATTATAAAATGAATTGAGCTCAGAGAAGAAGCAATAAAAATGGCTAGGAAGCTGGAGGAACTAACTTATGAACAGAATTGGGCAGGAAATGGGTTTCATGTCCCATGAAAATTTTAAATTTCATTCAGATTTTGACTTTTTTTTAAAGGTGTTTCTTTTTTATGACATAAATTTTGAAATGAAAAATTGAAATGTTCTATTCTGAAAATATCAAAATGGGATGTTTTGACCACAAAACAAAATGGTCAGTCAACATGTTTCCACAAAACATCTTGCTTTGAACAAATTGGCATTTTCTGAAGGGGGAAAAGGTTCCATCAGAAAATTTCCACCCAGCTCTTTTACTTACCTGTACCTGTAACTTACCTGTTAGGCTGGGCATTGTTTGTAGCTACACTGACTTGCTACCTGAATCATCATGCCAGAGGTGGCTCTTTTGCAGAGTCAATTTCACATGGCAAGTCAGTGAGAGTTTCTCTACTCCTATTTACCATCTGCTCTATTGCCTGAATGCCTGTAGTTTCTGGCTGCATAACACAGCCATTTGTTATTCTGACAGCTTCTTTTACACAATCTATGCTAACTTCCACCACTTGTATTTTAGATTTCTGACTTTCTCAGTATGTGAGAGCATTAAGTCATTGCAAGGTCCTACTCCCCCTGTGCTTGTTGGCGGGATTCTTTTTTTCAAAATGCCTTCCTTAAAGTGTAACTGGTGGTTTATTGTGACCTTTTTCTTCAGTACTTCAATTTTGTGTCCCATCAAACTGAACCTCATTTATTTAGCGTGTAAGCGCCTAGTGTTTGAGCTGTCATCTAACCACGAATTGTAAATATTGAAACGGAGAAGGTGGTAGCTGAATGTCTTTGATTTAATGTCTCATTGGTGGTAGTGGTGGTACAGTATGATAGTAAAGGTTAAAGAAGTGAACTTCAGCAAAGAACAAACATGAATTCAGTGCTGTGGATCTTTTTATCTATGTGTGTGTGTGGATCATACACAAATACAGTGTTTGTAGTTTCAGGAGAAAAACTGTCTATGGATATGATATTGCTCCTATATGTTGATACGGTTTAAGAATAACATTGCTTGTATGTTGAGTTAGTAGTTGAAGTTCTACTAGTACAGCATTAAAGTAATTGCATAAAGTGACAAAAATAATGAAAATTGACTTTAAAGTAGTGATGTGTGAGAGGAAGCACTTGGTTGTGACTCAAGAAACCCAGGTGTAATTCCCTGGTCTGCCACAGACTTCCTGGGTGACCCTGGATAAGTCATTGTCCCAGACATAGAGGAAGAAAGAGAAGATGCAAGGAATGGGGTTTAATTAGTATACAACCGTATTAGTTTATCTGTGAACTGTCTGGCAATAACACATACTGCGCAGGTCATGACTCTTTTCTTGATCATTTCTTCCTGGTGTAGGGCTGCCATCCCCAGCTTTTGGTGAAAAGTTTTGCAAAACTAACTTCCTGTTATTTTTTAATTAGCTCTGCCATATTCCCTGCCAAATGGCACCAGTGTTTAATTTGTTCTGGTGGTTGCCAGGGCTGAGAATCTGGCACCTCTGGGCCTGGCAGTTCATAGTCCGGGCACCTCTGGGCTTGGCAGCTCATAGCCCCGGCACCTCTAGGCTTGGCAGTTCATAGCCCCGGCACCTCTGGGCTTGGCAGTTCATCGCCCCGGCACCTCTGGGCTTGGCAGTTCATAGTCCCGGCACCTCTGGGCTTGGCAGTTCAGAGTCCCGGCACCTCTGGGCTTGCTGCATCAGTTGTGAATGTAAAAAAATTGCTTGAGCCCTGGCACCTCTTTCATTACAAATTCATCCCTGAATAGCACTTATATTTCTCCAGCTTCATTGATGCCCACCCCTACTTTTCAGCTGTGTAATCGCTACCTTGGACTCCGTTCTGTCTGGAAATCTGCAATCTGCAAGAAATGTGAGAAAACAGAAACCCCGTTTCTCCCAAGGCACCTGATTTACTGCCCTTTGAAATCAGTGGACATCGTTCCATTGACTTCAGTGGGTGTTGGATCAGGCACAAAGTGAGCCGTACGTGCCAGGCTAAGTGCTACACACAAGCTGTAAATTAGACTCCTAAGAAGAATCATTCCCCTAATGTTAGTCACACTAACATTAATTGCTAATTAATTATATTTAATCAAATCAATTCATATTGAAAGCCCTACAAGAAAGTCTTAGTGCTTCTTTTTAGAGACTTCCTTATTCTACTTGTGAAGATGTAGTTGTTATGCAAAAAGCACATCTGGAGCAAATGGTGCATGAAAGTTTTATGAGCGTTCATACATCTGTTTATAGGATGCTTATCTCTGACATAAGGCTTGATTATGGAACAAATTATATATACTTTTATTTCCATATATCACTGCTAGTATTAACTAGTGTTGACAATCAATTCATCTGGAAAATATGAGAGTTCTCAAGATGGAATTTCAATCTTCAGAAATTAGCTGGGTCAGTGCGAAGACTGCTTTTGTGTCTGTGATGGTTTCATTGTGTCCTTAACAGCCATTTTCAGCATATTTGTAGCTCTGAAATCCGTTCAGTTGTTGGAGAGAGGCTGGGGTCTGGTTCTATACAAAGTCTGGCTTTGCACAGGGCTACGGAAGCCATGGCAAAGCAGGTTTTTGAGGTTTTGTGTAGGATTCTACATTGTGAAAACCAGGCCTTATGGTTTATTGAACCATATCTTAATGTCGATTAAAGATGCAGAATAATAATTATGTGCCACATCATTGCCTCCACTTGCAGAACAAGTGGATCCCTCATTAGGAAGGGAAGAAATTGAGAGACTTCTCCCTTTGAAGCAATTCATTCCTTCCAGCTCTGAAGTAGCTTCTCTATGGGGATGGAGTCACAAAGGTTTCAGGGTAGGGTCAACAGCTGGATGGGGGCAGTGGTCAGGAGGGAGGCCCTAACAATGCAGTTACATGGTTGGGCGCCAGTGCCATGGAAAGTAAGGTCATTTAGTACCAGGTGTCCAATGAATAATCTGTTTGCCGCTCATGTAAATGATCCCCAAATATAGTTTCCCCTATTTGTGATTTCCCCGGTGTACTTGTGGTAGATCACATGTGATCCCTGAAACTTACCAACTCTACTACATGGTAGAGGTTTGTGCACTTTAATTATCAGTCTGCTCTCTGTAGGTGCAAGGCTCTGCAGTTGGACTTGCACTATTACCCAAGCGTTGTCATTTAATAACTATTAATATTTGCAGCTGGGTGAGCTAAGATATTGATGATCAAATTGCAAACCTCAGGGAGGATTTTCCCTTCATGTGCAGCATTGCTAGAGAGGTTTATTTCGCCCCTCTTCTCCCTGGCTTTCCCCTGAAGCATCAGTTACTGGTCATTGTTGAATAACAGATTACATGGCCTATTGATCTGACTCAGGATTGCTCTGTGCTTTTTCTGTTCACTAGGTTTTCAGCATTCATGTAGCAAATATTTGTGGCTGTTTGTTAAATTGGAGTTATATTTTCAACACCACAAAGCCGTGATTTGTGAGGCCCGACCTGTCTGCATATCTCTGAGGCCTAGCCATAACTGCTGCTGATCTGCAGATTACGCTCAAGTGTCAGTTTCTCTTAAATTGGTGTCACAGTGTCCTTGTCCTCACTTGCTCCAGAGGTGTGATTGTCTCAAAGATTCTTTCCCTCTGTCGGATGGCAGTTTGTCCCTCCTTGTAATTCGTGTTTTTTCCTCACGCTTTCCCCAACAATTTTCCTTTCTCTCTTCCCAAGTTTTTCAATCTTCTATGCTTCTGAAAATACCTTACTTTTTCCTAGGCAGGGCTACGTCAGTCTGCTGGATGTCTGAGACCTGAAACGAAGTTATATGGACTTTCTTTAAATTCTCAGGCCAGTGCCAGTTCTTACACCAGCTTCGAGCTAGACTATCCCTAGAGGATCTGACCTTGAGTATGCCTTGGGCCTAAAATCCATAGACAGTCTTTGATTATTGATAACCCTTTTTACAGTTCGTTAGCCAGTTTCCAGTCCATATGACTAGATTCACATCCAATCCAATTTTCAGTTAAATTGCCATGTAAGATTTCATGAGATGTTGTATCAACATTCAACATCTGTTGGGTAAATAAACAGGGGCTAAGGAGAGATCATCAGCGAGGTTTTTTTGGTCTTCGTGCTACACATTTGTGTTGAGTACTTCAGTGCACCTCTGGCAATTATTGTGTAGTTACAATACAATGGCTTGATTATTTGGGTCCTGTGAATTATATAGGAAAACTAATTCGGGCAAGGGGAAGAAAAGAGGAGGCACCGTAGAAGTTGGAAGAAAAATCCAAAGAAACGGTCAAAGAAATTTACAAAACAAATTTTTTTTTCTGTTTCTGTGATTTTAAAGAGGACGTGTTGTCTTTTTCCTTGGAGATGAATGTGTTTCTCAGGGAAAAAATATCTCAACAGGGTTCCTATAGGCCCTGTAGTGTGAACTCCTGCACCAGTGGCGAGTCCATTGGAATCACTAGCGAATCTTAGTTCAGGATCCAGGCCATAGACAGGAGAATTGAAATCCCACCAAACGAAGAAAAAATAAAGCAGGGTACAGAAATAAGGAATAAGAAAATAACAATCTCCGAGCTATTCCTGTGCAAATGTAAAAAGCAAACAACAGAGAGGCTAAAAACCCAGACTGGAATTTATAACTCCATCTTTCCCCCACCCCTCATTTCTCTGTTTTGCTGATTTGTTTCAAGATGATTCCCAAATCTGACATCTAGATTTAACATACAGCTCACCTTTCAGTCAGAGTGTGGAATTTTCCATTGTTGCCAGAGCACTGGGAGCGCAGATGGCTGTAACTCAGGGGGAATGCTGCTGCTCCTTAATACAGCAGGGAAAAGAGGAACATGCAGCAATATCCCCAAAGCAAAAATTGCTTTTAGGAGGCTGAGCTCTGCTTGGTTTCTGCGTGACTAGTGCATAAATAAACAGTCTAAGTTGCCTTGGAAAGGGCTCAGTAGTGATATTGAAGATGCAGGCAAGCATCACCGTTTAGAGCTTATCTGATAAAATCAGCATCCTAAAAATGCCATCAGTAGTTAGCCCTAAGCCAAAATTTAGGTGGGGCATATTCATTTTATTTTAGCTTAACACCGGCTCATTAATTAAGGACAATTCTGAAAGTGCTCCTCAATCTTCTGTATGGCTGCAAGGCTCTATTCAGTTAAGTTCTTCTCCAACTGGTGCATAGAATTGAGCGAGTTGGCGGTAACTTAATTTTACTCTGATGTAATGTTCCGTTTTCCAGAGTGGGGCAGTGCCTTGAGTACCTCAGTAGTAGAACTGTCAGTGACTGTAACTAATTGTATAGGATGCTGTAGACGATGACACGCACCCTGGTAGATAAGGGTGAAAACCATCCATCCCATGGCTAAAACAGCGTCAGCTGAGTTAAAAACCTAGTTTTCCAAACCTCTAAGGACAAGGATATATTCCCCCCTCAGGAAATATGGTAGTCAAACCATGCTGTGGCCTCCTCCTTCATGATTAGTACTAGCATCTTTTCACCCCTCAAGTGGGGGAGGGTCCCAGAGCCCACCCTCCAGCCTTGGCCCGAATGTCTACACTGAAATTTTAAAGCCCTGCAAGCCCGGGTCAGCTGACATGGGCCAACCATGGGTGTTTTATTGCAGGGTAAATATTAGAGGCCAGACAGAGATGAATCCCTTCAGAGTGGCTCAGAGATCAAAACCACGGTAACAGGAGAAAGGTTTGCGGGAGAGTATTAACTGATCAGCCCTGCAATTCCAGGCCAGACCACCAGCACCATTTAACAGCTAGATGCATGGCTCTTACCAATAAATTAAAGTTAGATTTTTGGCTCTTATGAGCCAGGACAAAAAAAAAAAAAAGAAATAGCAAATTAGTTTAATAATTTCCCAGTGTGTGACCAAAAATAAAAAGATACACACACAAAAAAAGCATGTAAATGACACAAGGCACAGGGATGGAAACCAAAAAAGGGCCCTAAGCATCATGTTTCAATTAAGCAGGTCTTTACACTGTGAATCAAATATTTCTTAAAATGCCATTTATTTAAAAAGAAAAATATTGAAGAAAAAAAGCAAAGTGCAGTTGGGGCCTAAGTTTGGAGCATCCCTTAAGCGGCAACATTCTCAAAACGACACTCCAAATCTGCTCCTCGAGTGTGGCTCCGTCAGTAGAGCTGGATAACATATTTTTCAACCTGAACTTTTTACAGAGGAAAAAAATGCTGATTTGGTGACACCAACACGTTTTGTGAATTCTGTTTTGCCAAACTGTGTTGTGGGAGGGAGAGAAATCTGGGAAAGTCTAAACATTTTGTTTTAATATTTTTAATATATTTTAACATTTTCAATTTTTTAATTTGCAATAACTTTTTGTTTCAAAATTGCCTTTCTTTTTATTTTAAAAGTTTTAAAAGTTAAAATATTAAATACTTAGTTAGGGCTGATGAAACATTTAGTTTGACCTGAAACCAATTCCTCCCTCTTCCCCTCCACCCCAATATTTTGGAATTGCCAGTGAATCAAAGAATCCATTATTCATCCAGCTCTACTCGTGAGACTTGGCTGTCTGTCACCAAATCCCCTCTAAACTCAGCTCCTGCTTGTGCCCATAAATGGGTGCCCAAGTTGCTTTGACACTAATTTTTTCTTATGTCTTGCTCCCTCTACTTTCTCTGTATTAAATTATCTATGCAGTGTAATTAAACTCTTCTTCGTCCAAAGAGTTGGAAGAGAGCCTATTTTTAAAGGGAGATTGTTGAAAACCTTTCTGGTGAGCAAGCTTTTACAGATGTATATAAAATATCACCAGTGCTAGACAGACATTAGATGTGACACAGGGTTAAACTGGTTTCTCAACACTGAATGTCCCAAGATAATTAGTTTTCATAGAATTATACAGGATATCCTTAGGGGATTTGGAATAGATCTCATTGATGTTTCTTGTCAAGGTGGCTTTATTGCCACAAGCCAAAAAAAAACAGGTCACGTTATTCCAACATAACTTATCTATTCATGCTGACGAGATCTGACAATGTAGAATATGAGATGACATGCAGAGAATTTAAAAAAAAATCAATTTGGAAGTTTTAAAACATTTCATTATGGGGTAGTTTCATCCTTGTGAACAGCAAAAAGCTAGACAGCTTTAAAAGGGTGGATGTGTTTCACTGGACTGATGTGATTTCACACAATTAATATAAAAGGCTTTGCAAAAAATATTCCCTTTGCCATGTACAGACTATGCATGGAGTTGGTAAAGCAGCGTATCTGTGTGAATAAACATTAGCTCTGTGTGATGAACTTTCCCATAGAAATGCAGCCTTGGAGATGTAAATTGTGATTCAAGAGATACCAAGGAATGTTACTTGCTTTACTATGTACTAAGAGTTTGCTCATACTTCCCTAGATGGCTATAGGAAAACACCCACTTTGACTCTATGTGCAAGGCATGTATCCCCATGTATAATCAAAAAAAGTCTGTGCCCTATAAATATGGGCAGAGAATTAAAGGGAAAATTTGACTCCCTCCCTCAGGATATGGTTCTGAAAGAGAATAACATCTGCTGATTGAATCTCCCAAACCAATATCTGCAAAGGGTATGTCTACACTACAATAAAAAAACCGAGGCTGGCCCGCCGTGACAGCTGACTTGGGCTCACGGGGCTTGGGCTAAGAGGCTTTTTAACTGCATTGTAGATGTTTGGGCTCATGCTGGAGCCTGGGCTCTAGGACCCTGTCAGGTGGGAGAGTCCCTGAGCTCAGGTTGCGGCCCAATCTCAAATATCTACACTGCAGTTAAACAGCCCCTTAGCCTGAGACCCCTGAGCTCGAGTCATCTGGCACAGGCCAGCTGCATGTATCTAATTGAAGTGTAGACATACCTTAAGAGTACTACAGTCAGCCTAGTTTCTGTAACAGCACTTTGGTAACTTAGGACCAGACCCTCAAAGGACTTTAGGTGCCCAACTCCCATTGAAAACCTTGGATCACAGACATCAATTCCAGACAGTTCTTCTCCAAGGGTATAGAGGGTATTCTTAAGATTGGAGCTGTATCAAAATATAATTATTGAGCAACCAACGAATATTGGGCCCGAAATTGCAGACCTTTTGCGGGATGAACTCCCAGGTGACAACTGCAGGATGCTGGTGTGTTTGTGTGTATTATCTGAGGAGCTTCTACTCCATATGAAAGACCCTCCTAGTGCACCATGGAAACCATTCTAGTTGGAAATAATATTTTCTGCATGTCATTTAAAAAGAAATCATTTGCCGTTTTATAATGCCGCAAACATTAGCATAAAAACTGGACCTTTTGTTTTCAGTTCGCACAAACCTCCTCACCTGAAGGTCCTATGTTTGTGGCAACACACATGGTTTCTGTGGAGATGTTTGTGCCTTCAGATGATGACAAAACAGCAGAACCCGGGGGTAGAGAGGAAATCCTGTTTTCATGAGGAATAAGAGGTACCAAAATTATGACTCATAAATAGAACTATTTTTAAATGCAAGGTTTTACCCGATGAATCAGTGAGGTGTTTTAAGCTCCAACTCTGGTTCAACTTTTTGCATTCTTTACATTTTAGATAAAGAACTCTGTTTTGAAGCCTGGTGGTGCCATGTAATTGTCAATAGTTTTAACTTGAGCTAAATTAAGCTAATTTCCCTCCTTAAGCTGGTTTGCTTTCTCTAGCAGAACAGTTCTGCATCCTATTGATCATGCAATTACATTTGCCTTGCAATTGATTTGTATTAATCCATGTCACTATCACTCTTCCCTCCTAGTTTCCTTATGGCCTTCCTGAAGTGACATACTTATCTCAGAAATGAAATGAACTCATATTAAACCCTTTCCCTTGATTCCATTCCTTCAAGTTGTTATACTGAGTGCTCAAATTGGATGAGCACCAGCACCAGATGATGATGTGGAGAACTGCCAGTGTTTCACATACGGGGTTAATTTTCTGTCTTTTGTGCTCCGTTCCATCTCATTTGGCATGGTTGCACTTTGTTAAAGTGACAGTTAATTTAATGTTGATTGTTACATTGTTGTATCACCTTTCTCCTTTCCCTATCAGTCATTTAATTTTAATCACTGGAGGAATATTAACTGTGATAAGAGGAATTCATGGTCCATTAATTTCTTTCTCCCTGGTAGATTGCAATCCCTAATAAGTATTATAAGTTGCACATGTAGCATTGCCTAGAGTTAAGGTTGCTCAACACTTTTCATTATAAGACCCTGTTTTCAGTTGCTTATAACTTTGGTGAATTTTAAATGTCTAGGGTGAAGTTTTCCATGTTGGGCGTTTTCCTCAGGCAGAATTGTTTTGCAGAATTTCCACAAAAACTATTCAGCTATTTCTCTTTATGAGGTATGGGGAAAATACTTTTAAGAGTTTAACATGCAAAAAAAACCAAACCCACCCAAATCTGTTTAGTTGAGAAGCTCTAGTGCTTCCATGCCTTGGAGCAGGGATTTGGAATATGGCCAATGATTAGACCTGGTGTCAAGGGTGTGCTTTTTTGCAACCCCTATGAAAATCTACCCAAATTTGGCCAAGTTATGAGCCTCTAAAAATCTCAGTTCCCACATGCTCAGTATAGACTTAGTAGAGCTTGACAGCTAAATTTGCCAAAGATTGTCTGCACTGAGCATGCTCCAGCACCTCATGTCTCCTGTGTGCTGACCAGACTGGGCCTGCATCATTCCCACAGAGTGGTTGAGCATGCTTCATTCCAGGGCTGTGGGGAAAGTCTAGTTAAGCTGCAGTTATTCCAGCTGGGGGCTGCTGTAGCACGGGGCACAAGAACTGAGAGTAGGGGATGGTCTCTCCTGTGCTCTGAATGAGCCCTTACCCTAAGCTGATGCCCAGGCAGCCAGGAGAAGAAAAGAGGAAGCAGCCTGACTTGAATGTTGAATGTAGAAGGATTAGGTGCTGGGCCTGGTGGAGTGCTGACGGGGGAGACTGGGAAAAGGAGGAGGGGGATGCTGAGACTGGGAAGTGGTGGTGGAACTAGAACTTGGACATGAAGGTGAACTGGGGGGCTAGGACTGGGACAAGGATAGGTTAGAGGGGCTGGAGCAGAAGGGGTCAGTCCTGGGGGGACAGGAGCAAATGAGTCTGTAACCATGAGAGTACACATTCCCCTCAGAATCTGGAATAGAATCCAGGATTTCTGAGTTTCACTGTTCCTCTGCTGTCAGCAATAGCTGTGAAACCATTTGCAAAATGTGTGTCACATTTCCTTCTAGTGGCTGGCCCATGCTGACGATGACAACCTGCTAGTGCTATAGTTGCTTTGTTAACTCAAGCAGCGAGGTCTGTGCAGTGGATCTAAAGCTTCTAACCCTACTGGTGACTCATGTAGGAAGTCTACATGTTTCCACATGGAATTTCAATGTTTTTGGTAACAAATGGTCAAGCATATCAATTCCTTATTCCTGTTAGGAATTTGCCAGAGTGAGGGATGAGTAAAAACCAAGTAAAGATGTTAAGATTTGGACCATGCCCAGATGGTCTCTGCAATCTAGTTTTGAAAGGTACCGCTCACTCCTGTTTCTTTAAAATCATTCTGATTATAGTTAGGTTCTGAGATAGGCAGCTTAAATACACGTTCAGTAGAGGGTGCAGATGATGACTCACACACAGGCACAATTTAGTTCAGCAAGGAAGGATGACAATGAGATTTCCTCAAGGAAGAGGACTCTCAGTTGCGGTAGCAAATAATTCTAGTAGTAATCGAGCTAGAGGAGTAAGCCAAATACTGCTCTGAGTCATGCACACATCTCCCATCAAAGCCGGTGAGACTAACTGTCTGCAGGGATCTGAAAGCACAATCTGGTTTTCTTTACATTGATTTAGATGTTTGATTATTATGGGTTATTTTCTTGTCTCCTATGGAAAGTCAACGTGTTTCAGGCAGGGAAGCTACCTGCATAGATTACTATAGCCCAGGGGTCTTCACATAGGGTTGTAGGACCAATAGGTCTGTTTGTTTGCAAACCCACTGACCATATCTCTGCTACTCCCCAGCCAGACCACCCTCACTCTGTGCTCCAACAGAGAACTACCGCAATGCTCTGCAATGCTCAGTGGCCACAGAATCACCTAGCACAGTCTCCCTGTTTCCCAACAATCTTCTTCCCTTTCCCATGTGCAGCATTTCCACTGTGGTTTAGGTATTTTCAGTAGCAACCCAGGGGAGCTGCAAGATTTGGCCCTGAGGGCTCGACGCAAGGCTCTAACAACATTATTCAGTTCTGTTGCTTTTTATATTCTCTAATGAATTGTGTGTCTGAAAGAAAATGCACAGTTCAGGCACCGTAGTTTAATGAATAATGATATTTTCCCTTTCCTTTCTAATAAATAAAATAGATTTCCCAGCGTTCACAATTGTGATCCTAAAGCAGGAATAATAATCTTAACAAAACCAAACCAAAATAAAACCAACAAAAAAAGGGGGTTGTACTCCATAGTAAAGGGAACTATAAAGCCATCAGCAAAATCCATAGTTTGTTTAGCCAACCTGTCTGCCAGAATAAGCGCAATAGCTGAAAAAACAACAACAACAACTGAAAATGAATTACACTCTTTATTACAGTGTCCTCACTGTCTCTGTCCAAAACAACTAGGATAAACAAAATATTTCTCCTTTGAATTAATGCTAGTTAGATTGGGTTTGTCCTGGGAAGATAGAGAATTGACCACTTTAAGCAAAAATTACATTGCTCTTTATCTGGGGTGTCTTGGTCAAACATTATTACTTTACCCTCAATAGATATTTGATTGCACTGATTGGAAGTGTATTCTATGTTTTTATATTTGATGTGATTTTGTTTGCTAGTTATCTGTAGAATTCAACTTGACTCAGTGTATTTAGTTCGCCTCAGTTTATTTCTAGACCACTTTGCTCACACAAAAGTATCCCAGAACAATTTGTATGGCCCAGATCTGCTCTTACGAAATTCAGGGGGAAAATACCATGGGAAGGGGCCCACAGCCAATTAAAGCTTATGCATATAAACACAAGTCAGTTACTGAGGATATGCTGTGACGTGGGGAGCATGGGAAATCAGAGAGGCTCAAGGTAGTAGGATTTAACTATTTGAGTAGAGAGGGTTGTAAATTATAGGCTAAGAGTGAGGGAAGGGATTTTATGAAAGCCAAGGAATGGATTTATGGAATAGGGGCTATTATGTGCACAGCATAGGTTAAAAAAAAAAAATCTACCAGCAGCCACTGGGGTAGGCGAAGAAAGGAATGCAATCTGAGAGAGTCTGAGGTAGGTAGAGAACAGGCAGAAGAATAGAAAGGAAAAGAATAGTAAGAAATAAGGTGAGAAATAGGGAGATGAATATTAATAGGATGTTGAAAGCTAGGAGAATGTAAACTCTTAGGTATTTTGCTATTATCAAAAGTATCTAGAGCCCTGTGGACAGTTTATAAATAATGGGGTTGGTTGTGGGGCTTGGGAGTGGCTTTGTACTGTACCATTTTGTCAAGTGGATAGACAGTGAGTGAAGACTTCTGAGGCTGGCACCAAAAGTTCCCAGCTACAGGGGAGAAAATTGGAGCTTGAAGAGTGGGGCCTTAGGAGAAACTAGAATCGTTTGGAATTAACACATGTTTTGTCCAACAAGACTGTAAGCTAATATTTGGTGGTGCTGATGATTTGATGGCAAAAGCAGGCACAGGAAGAGGCATTAAAAATACATGTATATATCCTAATTGAGCATCTGAGGGGAAATAACTTGACAAAATATCAGCTGAAGTAGGATAAGAGCTGCAAGGTAACTGTTCATCGCAGAACAGCCTCTGGGTGTGTTATGCATAAGATTACACAAGATATAGTAATAAAGTTAAATGACTTTCATTCCTCGTCTGAGACTAATAGACATACTGATATGACTCTCATTTGCCTAGGCAGAAGAGATTAAACTTAGTTTAAGTATCACCCACACCATGGTCACTGTTATTCATGGATTATGTTCATATGTTTTATTTTACAACAGAATTCCCTTGGGTGCATTTTACATCCTCATTAACACTGTCAAAATTAATCAAAATTAATGTTAATACAGTATATGCCAAAATGATGAATAATGTGATGCTTGTCACACTTTGCTGCAATTATAGTTTTGGACGTATATTATGACCACAGTAGATACAGTGGCTAATTTTTCCCCTACAGTTGCAGTGAGCTACGGCCATGTGACCAGAGGACTAGGCATTGAATGGGGAACTAGGAAATCAGTAATTAGTCCCAGCTCTGCCACTATCTCACTATGTGCCCTTGGGAAACTTATTTAGAGCTAAATTTTTAAAAGAAGCCTCTGATTTTTTTATTGCCTTATATTTTGGGTGCCTGATTCTCCGAGGAGCTAAACTGCTGACTTCAACTGGAATTGTGGCTGCTCAACACCCACGAAAATCAGGTCCTAAGGAATCTCAATCTGGACTATCACAAAAGGAAACACCCCGAATTAGTGGACACTCCAGAAATGTTGGCCTTAACCTCATTTTTCACCTCTTTAAAATGGGGATAATGGGTCACATTTTGGACTGGCATAACACCATGACTTTGAGTTCAGGCCCTCTGCATCCTGGGTGAATTTTACCCTTAAAAGCCTGAGTGTATCTCTTAGTGTCACAATGAAAAATATATCTAAGAATAGCTACTTGAAAATTGTCACGCCAATAGGTCAAAGTGGAGATTTGCCATCCAGTGCCCCTGAGTAAGAGAAATATGATAAAAGACACATTTGTAGAAGCTGCTCTGGGTAGAAGCTGTTCAGCTCCCCTATATTTAATATGGTAGGTTTAATCAAAACAAGTCTTGTAAAAAAATGTCCTGATCCCTGAATATTAATTCAAACAAAGTCCAAAAAGGTAGGAAGAGCATTATGTACAACAGCCAAATTTGTCGTTTCAGCGTTTCTTGAAGCAATGACTCATATGGAAAGCTGGGGTACTCACAAGTATCAAAATGAATCAAAAATAGTCAATTTACAGGACAGAGGAGATGATGATAACCAATCTATGCCTTAAAGTATGAGTCCAAGGGGAAATAGAGAAACCTTTTGTGTCCAGCTCCATTTTATACAACTGTTTAACATTCCACATGTACTCTGAGCTCTCCTTTATTGCTACAGATGGTATTGTCCTTGATCAAAGAACTCAACTTAGTGCAGGAAATAGTGAAAGTCTCACTTTCCTCAAAATCATTCTGGAAATCTTCCCAGATGATGCGTCTGCATCTCTAATTTACTGCTCAGGGGATGAGCTGAAAGAATGAGTGAACAAAATTGAAATTGGAATAAACAGTGAGCATAAATATTACTGTTGGCTTGGTGTACAAACAACTGCTGAAGGCTCTAATGAGTATTATAATCTTAACTCTAAGCAGTAATTGATCACACATGATGTGCGCCACTTAATATTACATTAGGGCCAATCCTACCTTTCGATGACTTCTTTTAGTACCCAGCAGTTACTTTATGATCCCTATGGTATTGGGGAACATAACAATTACATTCAATGGGAAAGTTCAGCTCTTCTTTAGCATTTCACTTTCTCCTTTGTCCTGTGTGATATCAAGGGGCTGATTTTCACAGATTTCTGAGGATCTGATGTCAATTGGAGGTCTGAGTTCCCAAGCAATACCTCTGAAGATGAGGCCCATAAAATATAATTACTTAGGTGAGTAAGGCAGGTAGGATTTGGCCCACTCTGGGTGAAAGTAAGATATGCTTTAAAATGTACCATGTGTTTCTTTTAAATCTCTTCCTCCCCCAACCCCATCTCTTCTACCTTCTTTCCATTTCCTCAAGCTTAACCTGTCATTATTGGGGAGTCAATTCACTTTGGATTCCTCCAGCCCAATTTATTAACAAGTAATCAGATCAGGTTGCCTGCTATAAATCGGTGGTTTTTAATGTCCATGGTCAAAGGTAATATAATAAATATTTAACACTTTTTATCTTGTAGCGGGGCGGTCACCCCGCTCCGGCCCTGAAGGGGTTAAAACAGCCCTGGGAAAGGGCTGCCCCGGGGAGACAATAGGGTAGGCTGGTTGGGAAGGCAGCCACAGCTGGGGCCATGCCCAATTAGGAGACAGCTGGCCCTATAAAAGTGCTATGAGCCAGGAACTGGGGCACTCTCTCCGCAGCCTTGGAGGGAGAAGGACTGGGCTGCCTGGGAGCTCAGGGGACAGGGAATGGAGCTGGGCTGGGGAAAGGTAGGAGGTGCTGGGGAGCTCCAGCCTGGTAAATCCCCAGGCTGCAGGCCTTGCTAAAAGGGCCAAAACAGGTACTGGCGTTGCAGAGGCAGCAGCCCAGAGATAGGCAGAGGCAGCTGGTCCAACCTCCTTGCCAATGATGAGTGGCCATGACAGACTGCAGTCTGCCCCAGTGAGCGGGGGCTAGATGGTGACTGGCAGTAGCCTCGCAGGCAAGGTGGGTGAGAGGGTTGGGGTTCCCCTGGGAGGGGAGACCCACAGCATGGTGGGGTATTGCTGGGGCAGAACCCCGAGGCAAAGGGCACCTGGGTCCGGGAGGGACACGGGGGGGCCTGAGGCAGGCGAGACACCGGACAATAGGAGGTGCTCCATACGCTGGAGAGCTAATTCCCAGGATAACCAGCAGGAGGCGCCGCACCGGTGAGTCTCGCTTCGCTACAATCTTCAAAGCACTTTACATATATTAACTAACTAACCCTCACCACACCCCAGAATGGTAGATGAATGCACAGATGGAGAAACTGAGGCACCTGTTAGGGTAAAATTTTCAAAGTGTCTAAGTGACTTAGGAAACTAAATTCTATTTTCAAAAGTGCTTACATCTCTTAGGAGCCTTGGTTTCAATGGAACTTAAGCTCCTAACTGACTTAGGCATGTTTGAAACATTGACCCTAAAGGTATGTCTATACGGCATTCGGGAAGTGTGACTGTAGCACATGTAAGCATGTCGGAGCTAGCTTTGTTTGAGTTAGCCCACCAGCATGGGCTAGCGGCCTGAGTACACATTTAGGGTCCTGGGCAGGATTGTATTTGGGTGGCTAGTCTGTGCTGCTGCAGCTACGCGGCTATTTTTAGCAAGCTAGCCCAACGAAAGCTATGCCAACACATCCTGGCAATCGCACTTCCGATTGCAGGATAGACATACCCTATGTGGCTTGCCCAAGGCTGCAGAGAGAGTGAGTGCTGGAGCGGTGATTAGCACTCTGGAAGTCGTGTCTCCCAGTTCCGTGTTTAAGCCATGCCTCTCGTTGGTAGGAAATATTGTAAGTATTGCTGCTGAGGTTCTGTATGTCTCTTCTGGGTCGCTTTGTTTCATTCTCTTATCCTCCCATCACAACTTTGTATTTCCTCTGGCATTAGGTCTTCAATATTTCTTTTTCTTCTCCCTGCAATGCAGACAGGCAGCAGATATGTCCATCGACCACTCATCTGAAAATCAGGCAGTCTCAGCCATTGGTTTTTTGGGGGGGAGGCGTTTGGATCTATTTTCCACCTAACTTCGTATTACAGAAGCCGCTTTGAATAAAAAGCAATATACTTTGAGTAGCAAATACATGAAATATAGACTGAAAATTCCTTTGTTGACTGTTAGTGGGATATAATTGGATTTATTTTTAAACAAGTGCGGAGACCTGGCAGCCTATTACTCACTGCTGATTCCCACCAGCACTCGTGGTTTCATTTGTTTTTGCAATATCAACATTAAGAAAAGACATTTTAAAAGAAATTGGCATCACATGAGGTGTTCCAAGACATTTAAAAGGTCCTCACTGTTATTGTTTTGGTGGTCTCTCATGGTTTCCGCCCATAACCTTTGAGTAAACTTAAGTTTTGACATTTAAAGTCAAACCTGTAAGACTTGCAGCCAGTGACTTCCAGCTGAGATGAATTTAGCACAGCTTCTGCCAGCTCAGGCAAGGGACGGTTCCTTTCTGTTCAGCCTGGTAAAGTAGCTGCTTTTGGCCTCTTGGGGTATACGCTACACACTAAGCCTGGGTCTGTGGGACCTGAGCTTGTGGACTGTGCTTCTGAGACCATGCTTGAGCATCCACACTGCATTGCGTACCTGAGTTTACAGCTGCTGAACCTGGGTCTCACATGTCCATACTGCACTACTCGGTCCTTCTGACCTGGATCTCTGGCTTGACGTGAGTCCACACTGCAGAATGACGGGGCTTTGACTCGAGTCACAGTGGGACGTGAGTCAAAGTGGCCTGCCCAGCAGGGCCCCCTGAGTCAGATTGATTTGTGTGTGTACAGAAGGGGGGCTTGCTCTCAAACCTGAGTTGGATCCATGGCTTAGTGTGCAGTGTAGACATACCCTAGGAGGTCCTAGTCCATGTCCCAGAAATAGCAATACATAGGATGAGTGAGGGGAGGGAAAAGGAGGCAGCCTCCTCCAGCTACATCTGCTCTAGTATCTGGTCACCAACTGGCAGATCCATCAGTGAACACTGAGAAAGGAACTGGCTCCTATATTTAGCGCCCAAAGACAGGGTGTGTGTGTGTGTGTGAAGTAAGATATTAAAGAACTTTTTCCACCTGAGAACACTTTATCACAGATCCTACCAGCATGATCGCAGAGTTTGCCTTGCGGTTTAGCAGGTAGATTTATTGCCTATCGTCCATGAAAATTCAGATATAAGTCTTGCCTCCCGATGTGCCACTGCCTTAGCAAATCTGATAGTTTCTTCAGTCTACTCATAAATCCAAAGAACAGGGAGAAACTAATGCTATGGTCACTTCTCCTGGTGATCACTGGCTGTCCTGAGTTTGGGAGCAGGCTGTATGAAACCCATTGGAGAAATGCTAGGGAAGTCGAGCAAAGTATTTCTGTGAGATGGGGTGAAAATTAGGGATGGTGCTCAAAGGTGTCTGATCACAGGATTGGGGCCGTTTACTTACTATGGAAGTTTTCCTGAATAAGGATGGACTGAAAATATAAGGCCAGATAGAGCCTCTAAATTGGTATAACCATGTAGGTGCAAGGAAACATGGCTTAATGTTCCTTTTACAGCTAAGTTTGCTACAAACTAGCAAATATGTGGACTCTCTATTATAGGAATGGTTGATTTAATGTGAATGTTTTACTGCAGCTTGCACGTTCACCAGAAGCAAACACATCAAAATATACTTGATGTGCTATGGAATATACAGTAAGTAATACAAAAAGGGGAAAGATATTCAAGTCCAAAAGAGAAAGGAACAAGGTAAAATCCATATTTACAGTTTGACCTTCAAGAATTGTATGGAGAGAAATCCAAGGCCATTACTACTTGTATCACAGTTTGTGTTATGGATAATAAAAATGATGTATTTTGGACACAATGCACTGGTTCCATACTCCTTTGCCCTCTCCTTTTTGCATACTAATCTTCGGTCACACAGCTTTTTTGCAAATGTAGCTGCTGCTGTGGGCTTCAATATAACCATGGAGGCAAATTAGTACTGCAGCAGGCATGCCCTCTTCTTCTGTCTGAGAACCAGGTTCCCTAACTGTATTATGCAGTTGTTTGAATTAGGGGAAGTTTAATCTCACCTTCCCAATTTGGTGTGTGTCTGAGTGTGTGTATGTGTGCAGTAAGTAAAGCATATGGTGTGGCCATTCACTATTACATTACCCAATTTCTGAACTTTAAGGTACATCTGAACCATTTTTCACTTCAGTGGCCTGGAAATCAAAGCATTTCAGGCTGAACTTAGTTAGCTGTTTCAAACAGGAGAGTAGTTCACCATCAGAAACCACTGCCACCAAGCATCTCGGGAGAAAGTTTTGAGCTCCTGCAGTTGCCACACTCTGCCATAGTGATGAGCTTTTTGTTTGAAATTACATGCGATGGTCAATAGACTGATAGAAAGAAGCTGTGCTGAATTGCAGCTTTGGAAACAAGCAAGAATCTTGTATCTTCCCCTCTGCTATCTCACTGATAATATCAAGTTTTAAATTGTTCCTATTTTTCTTGACCTCATAATTTATAAATCCATGGCTAGATTGTGCCAGCAACAGGGTGAGGCGCAGAGATATAAGGGAGAGTAAGACTCTTCCTTCACACCTCTGCAGGAGCAACCTAGCCTTTGGGTCCAGGTGCATAGGTGTAAGCAGGGTCTTTGCCAGGAGAGAGGAATGGGTGTGGGGCCTGTCTGCTATGGGCTGCTCTATGGGACACAGAACTGCCTGGAATCTCTCTCTCTGTGTGTAGCAGTCCCACCCTTGACATGCCCCTCCTCTGTCTGGCACATGCTGCTTGCCAGGGAGCCCTTCAGAGGGCAGTCTAACAGCTGCCTTCACAGCAATGGCACCAGAGGAACACTCTCCTGATGGATTATGGGGGATTTTAGTGCTGCCTTAAGTCATTCTGGCCCTTTTACTTGTTGTAAAGGGGTCAGAGCGAGGGTGAAGAGCTCACCAGTTCCCCAATGTGTTGTTCAACTGCTTTAGCTACTGGCTCGTAATTTCTCTTCTTGCAATGCCCTGTGGTGTTCTGACTGTCAGATTCAGGGTAACTGCACCTGTGTGTGTCGTCCCCCCCCCCATGATCCAGTAAGGGACCCACTCTAGGCCTCTGGCTTCCCAGTCGTTGCCTCTCTAGGGTGGAGCCCTATGTGTCTCTCCTTCCTGACAGGAGTAATTTCCAGGCTGCACAGTTTCCTGCCTGGAAATATTGTGATATTTCCAGCAGGCCAGACAGCCTAAATAGTCAGCATCTGCACTTGGCTTTCTCTCCAGAGTCTCTAAACATTGTAAGTGCCTGCAGTTATAAGTTACCACACAACCCTTTCTAAGCAAGCACATTTATACATATGGTGAAAGCATTTCAGAGAAAACATACTAAAAACAATACAAGAACCTACATGCCTGCTAAAAAGCTTGCCAGCAAGGGCTGTGGTAGGTGATCAGTCCTTCAAACCCTGCAAAGGGGTTTTTCTGTGGTTATAAGTTCATGACAGCTTTTGCTCAGAACAAGCACAGCCATGAATAGTTGTGTTACAGCATGAGCCTTTGATCTTGGCAGGTGATCAGCATATAATGGTTCTTTCCTCAGGTTGTAGCTTCAAAAGGTTGGGTCTGGACATGGATATTTGCAGTCACCTCCCCACATGTATTTCTTAGGAAACCCACTTAACTTTATTTGTCCCCAAAGTTCCTTCTTCTCTGGCACATTGTTTAAAACAGGCCTTTGAAGCTCCTAACACTTCCCAGGGTTTACCTTAGCCGCATCTCCCCCATAGAGAAGTTACAGACAATCCCACAACAAAACATTGACTGTGCATGTAATACAATGGATTCCAAGTTTAATTCAATAAGGTTTTTCAAGGATATTACTGGAAACTCCCATATCTGTCACACCAGCTTCCTCAACAAATAAGGCAGAGGCCCTATAGACAACAGCTTCCTTCACTACACGGCACTGACTCATTCACAGAACACCATTTATTCTGTGCACTGAATGAGGCAGAGGTACTTTGGAAAAATGGTATGTGATTAAATGGATGAATTAAAGACTGCATCATAATGCATCTGCACAAGGGGCCAAATTAAGGTTGCACAGTCAACCGTAATTCAGGCTTTTCCTAATTAAGCATGTGATTTTTGCATCTGCCTTCTTCTTTTAGTGTAGGTATTTTTTTGTATTGAATTTCTAAGTTTTTTTTTTAAAAGTTATTTATTTATTTTTAATTTTTAAAGCAATGGCAGCACCGGTGGTCAAGATCAGACCAAATGGAACAGTGTGTGTGTGGGGTGTGTGTGTGTGGGTATAATTAAACATGTTTAATTTTATGATTTATCAGGAGGGCACTTTTCTGTATGTAGGGATGATGCAAGCCTCGGAGCTAAAAGGCAGAGGGGGAAGGAATTCTCTGCTCCCGCCTATGGGGAAAAGCCACCTCTGGCCAGCCTTATAACATGAATTATAATGTAGCTTACCCCTTGTTCCACATCCTGTCTGTTGTTGCTTTAGTTGAGATTTGCCTTTGTGCTGACTATATAAATGATGATTAAGTTTTTGTCAGGGATATTTTTAGTAAAAGTCAGGGACAGGTCAAGGGCAATAAACAAAGATTCACGGAAGCCTGCGACCTGTCCCTGACTTTCACTAAAAATATCCCTGACAAAATGGGGTGGTGGGTTCAGCACCCACTGCTGCTGGGTCTCCGGGTCTCCCACCAATATGGTGAGTGGGAACTCTGGGGTCCCCATGGGGGCTAGGCTGCTGCGGGGTCCCCTTGCAGCCTGGGGCAGCTGGGCACTCGGGAAGAGGGGTCCCCCACCACCTGCCACAGCTGGGAAGCTGCAGGGTCCCCCCACCAGGGCAGGAGGGTGGGAGCTGCAGGGGCTGGGGGCTGGCTGGGAGCTCCAACTGCAGGGCAGAAAATGTCATGGAGGTCAATGGAAATCACGGATTCCGTGACTTCTGTGACCTTCGTGACATAATCGTAGCCTTAATGATAATACATTGTTACTGACTGTACTCATGAAAGGACATTAGAATTGTGCAAGATTAGGTCCACCCCGATTTTACAGGCAGTGGGTTCAGGTTTGGGAACGGGATTCAAGTTCAACAGGAAAGAGTAGAGGGCTCTGTTCTAGACAGCAGGAGCATGGTCCCAGGTAGGAGGACTTTCCTAGAAGTCCTAGTTCGCTTTAGATTCCTCACCTGTAGATTCTGAACCCTGTGTGGAGTGATTCTGTGGGACTGGCCTAAGTGGTGCAGATTGATTGCAGTGAGAGCAGCCTGGCAATGGCAGCATGGGTCTGATATGGCAAAAGTGAACCCGGTAAACGCACATCAGAGTAGAACCTGGGGGTGTGGCCTTCGCAGGCCTGGAACAGACTGTCTGAGGAGAGCCATCTCCTGACATTCCTCTAATTACCACTAATTTGACCTGTGATTGTTTCACCAAATTCTAGACTTCAGCAAGGCAGATGATTAGTATATTGAAGCTGTGGGGTTTCCCCTACTCCTGATACACTGAGAGGGTTTTGCTCATTTTATTGGATGTAAATAGATATGTGGTTATGTGGGGTTTTTGTTTCCATGTTCTCAAGGACTCCTGAGTGTTTGTGCCTGGGGAAGAACCACCTGAAAAGCTGACCATGGAGGCTAGCTTTTAATTTCCAGAAGTCAGAGTGTTCCTTTAGGTGGGGACTCGAGCCATAATTCCTTTTATTTTCAAAAAGGACCCCTAGACAGACTGAACCTGGCCTTTGTTGCTGCCATTGGTTTCTGTCAGAAGGGTAACAACATTAAATAGGCCTCACTCTGTGGTAGGTAACTGGTGTCCCCATTTTACAGATTCAGAAACTGAGTGAGCTCAATGAAGCATTAAAGCCAACATTTGCAAACTTGAGTATTTAAGTTCATATTCAGGCACTTAAATACATGACTTGATTTTCAAAGGTGCTGAACATCTGCAGTTCCTACTGCCTTGACTTGCTCTGTTGGATCAGTGGTAAAGATTGCAACAGAACCCTGGTGTCCTAGTTCTTGCTTCTGTACTCTAATCACTGGACAGACTCCCTCCCAGCAACCTGTTCAATATTTTTAAAAACACATCTAATTTACCTTGCTGATTGTTACCCATAAGTGGGGTTGAAAAATAACATATTCAGTGAATTTCTGGTTTTGATATGTTTATGGACAGAAAATGATTTTCTCTTTATTCACTAATCGCAATTATCTGATGACATTCACAAATTTTATTTACTCTGCATTTGTGTTTATTTATTACAAAGTATTCTTTGTGAATCCTTTGTAGACAATTTGTCTGGCAATAGAGGTGAATCTTGTGTGTGTGACTAATTTGTAATGAGGTAGTAAATAGTTGCCCGGCTTTTATGGGTCTAGTATTTTTCTCCATTGAAAAGGGTTTGGACCCCAAAGATTAAATATATTTTGAGAGACTACGTTCTTTTTTTATCTCTGTGCTGTTGAAAAAGATGTACCTAACCCTCAGCAAGTGTACATCATTGCAACTCCAGGTTAGTGTAGCAAAGTCAAAGTATGCCTGTGAGGATCAACCCAGAAAATCCTAAATATTCCCAATTGAGTTAGTAGAGACAATGATAAGGTAAAACCTTCAAAAGTGTTTCAGTGACTTTGGAACCTAAAGTCACTTTCAAATTGACTCAACCCTAATCCCATCTCAAGGACACCTGCAGGCCCCAGCATAAGGTTACAGGGCAGCCTAAATTCTAACCCTAGCTGGCCCAATAAGAACCACCAACTGGTCCAATAGAAGTCATACACCGCCCTAGCCTGTAGAGTCTTGCCAGGCCAAAGCTTTACCCTAGCTTAGGGCCACAACCTTAACTGAAGACCAGGAAGCCCCTACAGCTCAAACATGAACCTGAGTCTCTGAATTCCTGCTGGCCCCAGTGCTAACTCCAGCCCAGGGAGACAAGTCAGCTCCAACCCTAACTCTAGCCCCAGGACCCCGCCAACCTCATCCCTAACTTTAGCCAAGGGCTTCCTGCTAGCCCTATCTAGTCCAGATCCAAGTGCCAACCCCAGTCCTGACCCTAGTTAGGGGAGTCCATCTGGCCTCAACCATAATGCAAGCCCAGAAAGCTCATCCAGCTCTTTCTTTAAACTCTAGCTGGGAGCAACCTGCCAACCTCAACACTAAGTCTAGCTCGGGGAGCCTCCCACCCCCAACACTAACCATGTCCTACAGACCCCCACCAGCCCCAAGTCCGACCCTAGCCTTGGGACTTCTACTGGTCCCAACCTTAACCCTATCCAGGGAGCCATCTCAGCCACAACCCTAACAATATCCTGGGAAACTGCACTGGCTCCAAGCCTAACTCTAGCCCAGGAACCTCTGTTGGCTTCAACATTAACCCTAACCCTAGACTGGGGGGGGGGGGGGGCCCCACTCGCCCCCACCCCCACCCCGGGCCCGGGGGCCCCCCCGGCCCGAACCCCCACCCTAACCCTAGCCTGGGGGGGGGGGGGGCACTACCAGCCCCAACCCTAACCCTGGGCCAGGGAGCATCACTGGCCTGAACCCCAACTCTAACCATAGCCTGGGGTGCCTTACTGGTCCGATCCCTAGCCTGAAGATCCCTACTAGCCCGGAACCTAACCCTAGCTCTTGAGATTTCTTTTGGCCCCAGCCCTAGACCAGGAGCCCCACTGACTCAAACCTTACTACTGGAGACTTCCACTAACCCAGGCCCCAGCCCTAAGCCTGAGGATGTCTACTGGCCTGGACTCTAATGCGACTGCAGTGTCCTCTCCCAGACCAGACCTACATCCTTGCTCCAACCTTACTACTGGGGACCTCTATTGGCCCCAGCCCTCACCCTGGCTTCATGAGTCCTACAGACCTTGACCTTACTCCTGGTGACCCTTATTGGCCAAAACCCTAATCCTAGCCTGGGGATTCCTACTGGCCAAAACCATAGTCTGTGCCCAGGGATTCCTTCCTACTCGGATGCTTACTCTAGCCTGAATACCTGTACTAGCCTTGCACCTGTCTTTAGCCAAAGTCTCACTGAAGCCCTGTGCCACCTAGTGGGCTGGTCCAGCTCATCACCACTTATCCTCTCTCCCCCACTGCCTGCCTGGCCCAAACATTATCATTAGCTCTTGCTTCACGTTCACGTGCACAACCCAATGTCTTAAAAGAGCGTTGGAGACTTCCTGCTCTACTGGAAATGAAGCCACCTTTATCAAGTTATCTAAATATTGATTTGGGAGTCTGAATTTGAGACCCGGGTTTAATTTTGTTTTGTTTTTAATTGTAGAAATCCAGATTTGTAGCAATCCCTTCAGTTTTGCTTCTGGTTCATATTTAACATGGGAAGGGACGTAGATGTGGCTGAAATCTTGTTAGAACATCAGTGTATGTGAGGTTTTGGTGCAAGCTGGTGGATACTTTGTGAGATCAATTGTTCTCATAAGATTTCCACTAACTGGGGCAAAATCTCACAAGAACTGCTCACAATATCTCAGTATAGTTGGATCTAAACTAGTCCCATAACCCATTGCTGTAGACTGTATCTGAACCTCATCACATTCCAAATCCATCTCTGATTGCATTACAAAATGCGACTAGTGCTACGGACTGCTTCAACCTGCTCATCAGGAGTTTCCTACACTGTGTGTAGGAAGTGTCACATAAGGTATGTGAATGTGCTGTTAATTTAATCAAGGCTGGGGGAGGGGGAAAGCTGTGCTTCTGGCCAGAGTAAATAATGATAATACCTAGCTTTTATGTAGCACTTTTCATCAGTAGATCTCAAAGTGCTTTACACAGGAGGTTGGTATCATTAGCCCCATTTTACAGATAGGGAAATCTGAGATATGGAGAGGTGAAATGACTTCTCCCAGGTCAAAGGCAGGAATAGAACCCATATCTCCTGAGTACTAGTTATGTGTTCTATCCACTAGGCCACACATCCTCTGTAGGAGATGGTTTCCCTCCTCAGGAGATAGTACTAGTTTGGTGCTCTCATGCTCACAGCTGACTTTTTACCTGTATATGCATTTCTTGCAGAAAACACAATGGAAGCACTCCTAGTGTCATCATGCTAGAAATACCTTTTCTCTGTCTACCCTTTGACTTTAAGTCAAAACTAGATATTTCTTAAAGCAAAGAATAGGTATGGCAACATTGCTTTGTACATAGCAGACAATAATGCCATATTTCTAGTAAGACAGACACAAATAATTGCAATAATGTTTTCCTGATCAATGTGCCGCAACCACTAACCTCGTATAATTTTGCCAAAATTTCCTGGAGAGGTACATCTTGCATCGTGAAGTTTCTTCTTTGGGACAGTGTGACGAGAGAGCAGGTGATATGGACACCAGCATGTTAATTAGTTACTTACTGTAATGAATTTCATCTGCATCCAGCATGCTCTTTTGATGTGATTTTTACAGTACATTTTATTTTTGGCTTATTTCATTTATATTTGCACATGTCACCTCTTCTGCTCCCGTCTCGTTTTTGTGCGTGCATTTCCTTTGGGAGGGTTTCTTGCAGCTGCAGCTATAGCTGTAGCTGTGAATGAAGACCAGATTGAATGTGGCTGCAGCTGTGGGTGAGGTTGGATAGGGATGCTGTTACTGCAATTGCCAAGTTCAGAGTGGCTTTTGTTTATTTGACTCAAAGAAGTGCTACTTCCATTTTCACTCTTCACAGGAAGGTTGACATTAAGTGAGGACTAGAGGCAATGACAATGGGGTAGGGGCTGACATTTTGGGAGATTAGGGAGCAGGGCCGGCTCCAGGGTTTTTGCCGCCCCAAGCGGCGAAAGGAAAAAAAAAAAAAAAAAAGCGCGATCGGCGGCACCGCGCTGCTTTCTTCTTCGGCAGCAATTCGGTGGCCGGTCCTTCCCTCCGAGAGGGACCAAGGGACCCGCTGCCGAATTGCCGCCGAAGAGCCTGACGTGCCGCCCCTTCCCCTTGGCCGCCCCAAGCACCTGCTTGCTGAGCTGGTGCCTGGAGCCGGCCCTGTTAGGGAGGTAACTCTTTGGCCAAAGGAGGTCAGCATTTTCAGAAGTGGCCTCAGGAGTAGAAAGTAGTAAACACATATATTAGTCGCCAAAATCCACAGCAATGACTGACTATACAAAGAGAGCAGAGTTGCTGAGTAAGAAGTTGCCATTTTACAATATAATTTTTCAATTAGAACCTCACCTTTAAGTTTAAACATGATGTCTAAGATGGAACTATTGGCATTTGCGTTGAGAGTTCCTCGTGTATCATATTGACAGTGTCTTTCTTACATTCACCAAACTGTCATCTCAGTATACAAGTGAAACATCACCTGTATGTGTAAAAATTACACTGAAATGCTACAGGGCAAAATCTGCCCTCCCTTAATGTCTGAGGAAATTGCTTTGGAAGCCATCGTTAAAGAGCGCAAGCTAAATGCCGATGTTTTATAAACACCTGATACAGGGCCCTGAAAGGAATGTCATTAATACAGTATTGACATCCCTCCTTCTTTCTTCCCTGCTAGCATGCTTCTGCTTCTTGGAGCTTACACCGGCAGCCAGAACACGAAACTTGAACTTGTCCAACTCAGCAAGGGAAGAGTTAGACGAGTGGCTTGGTGTGATGGGAGAGCAATGGGATTTGTGTGCAAGAGACTTAAGCGTCTGAACTGGAATAGATGTCTTTGCAGTGCTCCTCTATGGTGGCAGCTTGCCAATACAGCCAAGGGTAAGTGAAAAGTTTCAGTAAATAAAAGAGCAAGTTGATGAAGAGGAGGGAGGAAGGAGCGGGAAGGGCATAGATCCAGGCATTGACTAATTGCTGCTGGTTGGTCAGGAGGTGGAAGGCATGCTTTAAAATAAAATTATTAAATATATACCGGAGGGTGAGTTGTGTATATGCCACAGACTGTCTTCTCTGTGACCTCTTTACTGTTTGTTTGCTTTTGTTTTACTCATTGACATACCTCACACCGGTAGGCTGCTTTGAAATGTTTCTGGCGGTCGTCCTCTGGCACCATTAAAAACCAAGCTGTAACATAGGTGCTGGAACTAGGGGTGTGCTGCTCACACCCCCCGGCTTGAAGTGGTTTCCATTACATAAGAACATAAGAACATAAGAAAGGCCGTACCGGGTCAGACCAAAGGTCCATCTAGCCCAGTATCTGTCTACCAACAGTGGCCAATGCCAGGTGCCCGAGAGGGAGTGAACCTAACAGGCAATGATCAAGTGATCTCTCTCCTGCCATCCATCTCCACCCTCTGATGAACAGAGGCTAGGGACACCATTCTTACCCATCCTGGCTAATAGCCATTTATGGACTTAGCCACCATGAATTTATCCAGTCCCCTTTTAAACAACATTATATACAGGGTTTACAGTTTGATTCAATGGCTCTCAGCACCCCTGCTATAAAAATTGTTCCAGCCCCCCTAAGCAGTAAGATTCTGTTTGTGGGGGGAAACAAGTGCTCGCTTTGGGCCCTTGGAGTTTAAAACACTTTCACACATTAAAAATAAGGCTGTGCGTTCTTCTGTGCATGGTGTATTTGAAGTGCGCTCCTCGGGTTTGGGGACATTTCCACACAACACAAATAACAGTGTTCAATGGATCTCTCACGTTGTCCTTCTGTCACTCCTTCAATATAGGGAAAAAAACCCAAGCTTTCCTAGTTCCAGAACGTAGGCTTAATTCTCTCCATAACTCCCATGAAGCAAAAAATGGATGATATGAATAAACATGAGCCGTTTCTAAGGGCATAGCCAGGACCGATCACCTGGTGTCGAGATTACTTTGCCCACCCATGAGTGTTTTGTCTGAGCATGTTCTTGCCAGAAGATGGATGACGAGGATATGGCAGCCTTCCCAGTAGCTCTGTACACCCTGTGCATTTTGTAGGTCTGTACACCCTGTGCATTTTGTAACACAGCTCCATTGGGCTCTGCAGGCAGAGATGCATTTTGGTGGGGATCAGGCAAAGGCGACCCTGTGGAGGCACAAGGCCAGCAAATCCACAATGAGGTGGACCCATTTGCAAGTCTTGGAGAGGGATGGTAGGAGCCATATGGGCCTGAGACTACAGTGGAGCGGCTTTTTGGCTTATTGGAAAGATTTCATCCCCCAAAGATTCTCAGGGACCTCCCCAGTAAACAGCCTGTTGAGCTGGGTTGTGCTTTGGGACCAGGGTTTGCCCCTGATCCCAGAAATGGTCATTCTCAATGGATATAGAGATACATAGGGGCTACACTAGGGCAGTGTGTTTTATGGGAGAGAATGATCATAGTGCATCAAGAGTCTGTCATCACAAAGATGGAGATAGTTAGTTAGAAATTTAGACGTAGTGGCTCAAGTTCTGCAGGGCCTGACACTTGGGGTGATGTGGGTGCCCAGGGAGTCTAAGTCAGTGCAAAATTTGATTCTACTGTCTCTCTAGACATGTTTTGACAGGAGGCAAAGTTTCTTGATAATTCATTTCAGTTTGGTTCAGGGGGCACTAATCTGTGAAGTAGGTGTGTTTGCTTCAAACTTCGTTCCTTTAGTTGACCTCTTCAAAATAAAAATAAAATAAAAAAAAGTTGAGATCAATTCTGTTGTTTACAACAATGTGAATCTGACGTTGCTCCACTGAATGCAATGGTCTTACTCTGATTTTACATCAGTGTAACTGCTGGAGAAAGGATACTGGACAAGATGCACCCAGCATGGCAGCTGTTATGTTCTTGTGTTCTAAAAACAAATTTTATACATAAAGATGATGGCTAGGAAAGATCATACAAAAAAAGTGGGATTGGTTTTATTAAACAATGTATTAGTGTTTGTCTGGTTGCTATGATAAACTTTTATCCAAAAAAACGCCTCAAACTCTAGGACAAACAACAGATCTTCCAAGGCATCTTAAAATGAAATGAAATGTTCCTTTGCTCGAATTAAAGGTAATGCATTTTAGTATTATTCCTTCAGGACTCTTTTCTTGCCAGTGATAGCGCGGATCAATTTTCATTGTCTTCTCTGCAGAAGTAATCTCAGAGTCATCTTGAGCCATCAGTTGATCAAAGTGTATTTAAAATTGGCTGTTTCGAGCAGTCTGATTTCTCATCTTAATGTACAGGTCCTGGGGGGAGGAGTGTGAGTAATTGCGTACGTGTTGGTTATGATCTGTGTATTCATTTCATTACATACAGTAGGAAAAAGTAAAGGAAAAACTGTTTTCTAAAGATTTTTATGTGGGATTGTTTGGACTATTCTGTTTTTACATACTGACTTCTGGCAGGCTGTTGCATTCACATGTCTGCCAGAAAACCTCAACTGGAAGAGTGTGTAGTAGACGTTTGATGCCCCAATTCTGGCATACCCCACAACTCAAGGAGAAGCAGGTACTTTGCAGGACCTGCACAACAGGAAGCGCAGTGGGGTGTTCCAGGCTGGAGCCAGTGGATGAGAGGGTGTGGGACACTTTTTTGTATATTCATCTGACCAGATCTGCCAATGGAAACTCTGCATTCCCCTATTCATCTGACCAGATCTGCCAATGGAAACTCTGCATTCCCCTATTCATCTGACCAGATCTGCCAATGGAAACTCTGCATTCCCCTGGGAAGACTCCTACTCTGGGGATAATACTCACTGGCCAGGCTGCACAGTGTGGCTGCTCTTGCCTGAGGCCCAAGGGAATAGAGTTACTCTGTAAACTCAGAGTAATTGTGTAAATCAGTGTAACCGAAGACAGAATTCGGCCCCGTGGACTTGTTAAATCTCATACAAATGAGGATCAGCGCACATCGCTCAGTGTCTACGTTCCTGTAGGGGAAACAATGACAGTAAGATAAAAGTAATCTCATGAGGAGAGGATTTTAAATAACCACTTTGTACCATATAACTATATCTTTTGCTGCCATACGCAATATAATTCCCCTTTCATAAGAAGGTGATTAAAATTATGGGATTGTGGGAAAATATAAATGGTGAATCTATTTTTACGAGGTTATAAAACTTGTAATTCTCAGTCTGAGTCCAAAGTCTGAATCTGATTCCCCCTCCCTTCTCCCCCCCGCCTCCCAGTGCTTATTTTGTCATGTATTTATTTTTAAGGAACTTTGGGAAAATACTTGTTTTCCAAATCTGGGAACAAATTGCGTGTGCGAAGAGGGTGGAGGAGAAAGTGCAGGACACGCCCGCCCACGCATGCACACACAGTATCTCTCTTAAACGCCTGCACAGAGACAGGCTGCAATCCCAATAGAAGACTCTAGCCACTGCTCTCTGAGCACCCCCATGGGTGCTAGGTGTTTAAAAGAGGACAGGGAGGAAGGTGGAGATCTGGCCATGGTTCTGTCTCCCACACACCTAGCCAGGCTAGGCGGGTCTGGGAGCAGTGCAGCAGGGGTTCCATTGTCTTCTGTCTGTCCGAGAGCCCCATGGTGGAATTCTGGTTGAGTCAGTCAGGGCCTCACAGCCCCGCCATACCCCTTCAAACACTCCTGTTGGCAAAATCCAGCCCATATCTCACTCCCAAGTAAAACAAAAGTCTTGTTTCAACATGATCATGTTTCGACGCCCAGGTTTTCTGTGTGGGTTTCTGTTTCACACCCCACTGGCAGGGGAAAGGAGCCAGTGAACAGCAGGGAAGCAAAGGTTAACAAGTCACCCAGTGTTTCTGGGGAGATCAGAACTAGATCTGTGTGAATAACATATTTTTTTCATAATATAATATATGGAGATATACCTATCTCATAGAGCTGGAAGGAACCCTGAAAGGTCATCGAGTCCAGCCCGCTGCCTTCACTAGCAGGACCAATTTTGCCCCAGATCCCTAAGTGGCCCCCTCAAGGATTGAACTCACAACCCTGGGTTTAGCAGGCCAATGCTCAAACCACTGAGCTATCCCTTTGGCAATTCTGAAAAAAAATGAAGAAAAAAATCCTTTTGGGTCAAATTGAAACTTGCATTTTATTTTTTTTTGAAATGTTCAGCAAATTGAAAAGTTGAAAAACAATTCACTTAGGATCCAACTCAATGTATTGTTCCAGTTTTGAGCATTTCAAAATGTTTTTGAATTTTTAAAAATAAAATTAAAGGAAATTTCTAAATGAAAAGTTGTTTTGACCCAAAAACTAGAACTATTTTGTGGGTTTCGGAATATTTTCCCAAACAAACAATTTGGCAAAACTGATAACATTTATGAAAGTGTTGCCAAATTTGCATTTTTTACTGGAAACAAAAATAACTTTTGAACTGAGCAAAATGTTTCAACAATCAGAATCCACTCAAAGCTGTACTCTTGGCTTGTGATATCGGCAGGAAACCTGGATGGAATTGTTCACTGCGATCTCTCATATCAGCGCCTCCATTATTCTGAATGTGCTGTACAGCTTATTGGCATAGGAGAAGTTTGTTTCCACTGTAATTGTGCAAATGGAGTAATTTTCTCACCAAACATTGGCATCATTGACCAATGTCAGGCATGTAACTCTCTCCTAGTTTAGCTAAACATCCTCTCAGATCTGGCTTCCACCCACACTACTACACACAGAGTCTGGATGGAGGCATTTTATATAAATGTAAAAGTACTAAGCAGTAAATGAATCAATAAACAGTAAGCAGCTCTGTGGTATCTTTTAATCAGAAGAACTATCAATGGCTTAAAAATACTGATTCTGTTTCCAAAGCAGAATAGGGGTTTGCACAGTTTGGAATAGTTATGAAATTCACAAAATTCCATTTAAAAAAAACCAAAAACCTACCCTGAGTCAGAAGTAGGAAGTTTCTGCATCTTCCCTCCTGTCTCCGGCATTGTCCTCATTAGGGAGAAAAAAGTGTTCTTAACTCAATTTAATTAACACAAGATGAAATCCTAGTGAAGACAAAGCAGTTTGTAATTTTGCATGAATTAGCAGGTCAAGATAAACCCTAGTCTTTAACTCGACCTGCTGACTTGTGTCTTCACTGGGATTTTACCACATATTCGCTAACTCGAGTTAAAAATACACCTTTTTTTCTTAATGAAGAGACACCCTGAGTGACATGGGCTGAAATCCTCTCCCAGTGAACAAACTATTGATCTGCTGCAGACAGAGCATTTCCAGTTCCGATTGTTACAGTTTTGTGTTTGGCTTGATGTGGAAGCACCTTTCACAGGCTACCATGAAGTAAAACGCCCCATAGTCTCCACTGGTCAGTGTTGAGCTAGTTATTCACAGGCAGCGTAGAGACTAGGTAAGCATTAATATGCTTTGGGCGTCTGGTAAGCATTGGGGTACTGACTTCCCTTTGTTTTGTTTATTTCTGAATGTGCGTTTTTCATCTGCGGCAATTGGAAAAAGTAGATTTGTGTGAAACTTTATTACAGATTCAGAACCACATGAAACTGTCCTGCTTCCGGGTTTCCTTCATAACTCCAAAACTCAGCCTAGATACCTGAAAGGTTCTACAATATGGGCTGAGTTTGGGGGTTTTACTTTATCCCCACATCCTGCCCCCAATACAACTCTCAAGATCTTGGAAGGCTTCTGGAGGGTAGCCTGGTGATCTTTAGGGAACAGGTTTCTCTCTCTCCTCCACCAGCCATCTCCAGAGAACTGCTGGGGATAGACTGAGGCTCTTAAAACCACAGGAAGATGTCCTGTCCCATCTTGCAGGACCAGGACCCAGCTGCCACTACAGCATCCAGTTTCTTGGGACTGGTAGCTGAGACTCACCTGGCATAACAGCCTTTATAGGATGGAGGTGGGGCAGGACCTGTGAGTTTCCCAGTGTCTTTTGCAAAACAAACTCCAAGCAAACTTGAGGGGGTTGATAATTCCCCACCCCTATGAAACCTGCAAACAAGTCCCTCTGGCTAAGAGGAATAAGTATGTGCTACTCTTCTGAATTCAGTGGGATCAGCACTGAAGAATCAAACTGCTCAATTTGGTCCTATTGCTTTAGTTTGTTTTGTTAGGAAATAATCAAATCACATGTAGAGGTCCCCAGATCATTTCACTATTAATCTTGCCTACTATGGACAAGTGGGTTCCTGGGACCAATATTAAGTGGATACAGGGGACTGTTCCTCCCCTGCCAACTTCCATTTCCCACTTAGGGGAGGGGAGGAAAGGGACTGCTGCTTAGAGTAGAGCTCAGCCCTCTTTGCCCACTGATCAGCTGTTGAGCAGGGAGGAAACAGGTGCAGCTGTAGCTACCTAGGCCCAAGGGCTGTTCTTTCCCCCTGCTAGGCAGGCAGGAGGCAGGCTGCTCTCTGGAAGCATGATTCGCCTTTGCATTGCCAGCCCCTCTCATAGGCTCCGAGTGCAGAGCAGGAGGCTCCAGAGCAGAAAATGGATCGAGGCTCCTTGTCCAGCAGGCAGCAGCAACAGCTGCTCCAGTTCTTCCTCCATCTTGAAGGCCATTCTGGTATGAAGAAGAGACTGGAGTTGGGAGGGAGGATATATTTTTGGGGTGTTATTTGTGGGGGGGGGTGTTGGGTGTTGGGGGTTTCATGGGGGAAGGACACAGGAAAGGGAGGATAAGGTATGTTTCTGGAGAGGGGGGATGTTTAGAGACAGCACCTTGGTGGGAGAGAGGGAAGGGAGAACTGAAGGATGTTTGGTGGGAGAGGGAGGAGAAACTGGAAATTTGGAAGGAGGCGTGGCGGGGAATGGGAAGTGCTTAGATCCTCATTGTTGAGGGGTTGCAGGAGGGAACTTATACTTTTGGGGGGTCTTTGGAGGGAAGCTCACACCAGCACGAGGTTCTTCCCAGGCCCCCAGCTCTCCCCACCTGAACTTAACTGGTAAATTTACTCCATTGACCTGTTTAAAAACATGTCCTTATATTTTCTGCACAGGGTTCTATTGAGTACAAATATTATTACTCCAGGTTCAAAATTCAGTGTAAGAAAGTGATCATGCCCTTTCCATTCTTTTTTCCCTTGAGGTGAACCAGCCACTAAAGCGGAAGGAGAAGGAACTTTCTGTCTTGGGTCTCACTGAAGCTAATATTGCTAACATGTCAAATGCAGTGTGGTGGTGTTATAATCTGGACAAAAGCAGAGGTGTACAAGTATAATATCCAAAGCACATTTATAATACACAGACCTTCTCCTGTTCTTCTGTTCCCACCAGCCTGTGTCAGAAAGTGCGTTAGAGATTTCCAGTGAATATCATTAAACCATGCTGTCAAGGGTTAATGTGACACTTGTTTTAAATTTAGATTTTGAAGAAACTTAGTCTTATGCTCAGATGCTTGTGCCCATATACCAACATTTGAATCTGGATTTTAAACACCTTGCCATATGGGGGTGGACAAATCCAGTGTCCGGATTTTGCCCTTCACAAAGTTCTGCCCATCCATGGTTTTACATTGTACTCACAATGGTATCTGAGCACACAGGTCAAGACCATTTGAGATGTTAATTCATGTTATCCTCCTCTTTGCATCCCTTCTCTGGCTCCCTCTTCTGTATTGCATCAAACATAAGCTAATTGTCTTCACTTTCAAGGCCTTTCCTGACTTTTCCCACCCTACCTATCATCTCGCATTCAGAACTGCAAGGTCGACTCCCATCTATGATCAGCCCATGATGTCAGCCCCCTTCACCCACTTGTTCAACAAGCATCTTTGCGCTTTCTCCCATGTGACCTTAAAGATTTAGAGTAGCTCCCCATAAACATCTGCACAACTAACTCATTATCCTCCTCAAAACTCTGCTTTTCCTTGAGGTCTACAAAAATTTGACAATGGTTAAGGAGCTGGTGTGATGAGACCACTGTGTATCATGCTGACCAGTATCGCCTCATTGTTTCCTTGTATGCCTGCTCCTGTATTCATCGGTTGTCTCTTGTCTTAGACTGCAAGCCCATTGGGCAAGGATTGTCTTGTTTTGTTCTTTATTTGTACAGCACCTAGCACAATGGGCCCTGATCCATGACTGGAGCTCCTGGACACTATGAAAATGCAACTAAATAATAATAATAGGCGCCAAGTTTGAACATTCCCAAAGTTGTATGAGGCTTTGCAGAGAACCTGTGGTTTTGGTATGGTCCCATCTTTAAAAGAGAGTGATGGGTCTGATTATATTTTCACTTAAAATAGTTGAAATCTAAAGTGATTCCATTGGGATTGGAATCAGGACTGATTTTGTTTAATAAGAGTAGATATTTTGATATCTCTGGGACATTTGCAGGATCAGAACTCAACATATTTTCTGCAGAGCTAGCTACAGGATTTTGTTTTGTCTTGGTTTTCTTTTATTTGTAATTAATTTAAATTATTGCAGACAATAATGTATTGGATGCTGAGAGACCTAAAAGCTTCCATAATTTTCCTTTTGTGTTAAGCTTTCTTATGCTAAGATTTCTGTACTGTATATATACTTTTCTCATTCCATGGGCAGTCACTGGGCACATGTAATGTTCAACTTCGTTTAATATGGAAGCAAGTTCTGCTGTTGTTGATTTATGCTGAGTAGCATTTTACTCTGTGAATAGTCCCCATTGAGGTCAATGAGACTATTAGCAGAATTAAGGTACTGTTCAATGTGAATGAGGGCGATAGATTCCTGCCTTTACAGTCTCTCTTGTAATTGTAATTTAAAAAAAAAAATCCTAATTTTTGGACTGTTCTTTTAATTTTTTTAGTATTATTATTTGTTGGTCAACTGAATATTGCGCCTGTTTGTAGATTACTGTGAAATTGGAAGTTTAACTGAAGAAAACCCACTGTGTGTATAAGATTTCAGCTGTTTTTTCAAAAAACTGTCAGAATTAAAAGTCTTCTTAAAATAATAAGAATCCTTATCTCCAGGAATTTTCGCTCTGGTGTTATAAATTTCCTTCAGGATGGAACTTGGCAAATGTTTTCTCTTATATTTTAATAATGAGTTTGCAATTTTTAAAAGGGAAAGCTGGTGGTTCCAGACAATTTTTCAGCTTCTTGTAATTCAAATATACAATTTCTGAAAGTTATTTTTATTCAGTCTTTTATTTCAAAATGTGCTTTATTCTCTGTGGAAAGAAAGAGAGGTTCATTTCATTTATAATGATGGGGTTCTTTGCAAACAGTAGATTTAAAAAAAAAATTATTTAAATACAAATTTAGTCAGGATATTTCATTTGGACAGAGACTTAATGCATCTGAACAGCGGCCAAATAATTGTTCATTGATTTAGTGCCAAAATATTCATTGACAAAGACAGTCCATTATTTTACTTTTCGGTTGAGTTACTTTTTGCAATGCCACAAGATTGCCACGGACACAATATCACAAGAAACTATACTGATACTAGGGATGGTCAATAGTATTTTCCTCATTTTGAAGTCTCTAAGATATAACGGATTTGAAAGTTCAATTTGTGCGCAAACGTCATTGGGTTCACTTTCAGCTTAGTAGAGCCTGAGAATAAAGAAGCCAAAGTGGGGCCAAGCAAAAGCAACCCAGGGTGAAAATTGCATCGGAAAAAGAGTGGAATGAGGAGCAGTTAGAGGAAAAACAGAGATTTTTTGTCTTTGCTTTCTTAAAAACAACAACATTTTAATGAAAAAAACGTATAATGAATTACATTGGTTATAGGCCAATGACTTGAGCTTTTGGAGGGTGTTCTATACATAGTGTAGGTTTCTTTTTAGCTAGAAAAACATTTTTAAGTAGAATTGAAAAAAAAAACAGGGAAATCTTTGTGAATCAGAATTAGCGGGACTGACTCTAGGCATTTGGGGCCTCTACTGTTCCAGAGAACCCAACAAATGTCTACCCCACATGTACCGACACAAATAGTTCAATACATTTTTCTGTCCCTTATGTTTTTCTGCCCTACGTGATGGTTTCTTCTGTCTGTATTGTAAAGCCAGCTCTACAAATTAACTTTGCAAACCCTATAAACCCACAAAATTTAATTTGTGCAATCTACAGTACTTAGAACTCCAGGAGTTTTTTGTTCCTGACTGATACACAACAGTTACCAGTGAAGTGGGTTAATCAGTCATGGCACTTACATAGAGGAATTGGGTAAAGGTGTGTAATATAAACAGTAATTCCCTCCACACAGGTCTGCCACTAGTGATATTACATCAACCCTTAGGATCCCCCACCACCCATCCCTAAACAAAAATCCAAATCAACATAACCAAAGCATAGCAGATTTGGGCAGGTAAATGATCAACAAAAGAGCTGGGAAGATAAATGACCCATTAGCCCATCTGGGTGGGCAAGGATCAATGTGTCAAACATAGGACCCAATCCCATTTGCAGTAAAGTCAATGGTAGTTTTTCCACTGAATGTTTGGAGTAGGGTCTGGTTCCTTGCAGTCAGATTTACCATCTAGGGTCCATAGGCTTCAGTGGACCAAGATTTGACCCATGAGATGCAACAACCAAGGTTGATATCAACAGTTGATATCACTACATTGATATCAACAGTAGTTCCACATATTCTGAGAGTTTACACCTATTATACACAGATTTAATCCGGCCCAAAAGTCTCGATGTGCAGTTGGTCAGAAGAGTGATTAATTTCACATCACATTTCATAAGATGGAACATGAATTTACTAATAAGGAGAATATAGTTATAGGCCATAACAGAAACACCTAAACTCTAATTTGAGGGCAAATTGAATTTTGTAATCCTCTATTCACAAACCTTTTTCTTTGGCCATGATCAGTTTTAAAATGTACTGCTATGTTTACATAGTAATTTGGCCAACACAAAGCATTTATATTTCTACAAACAGAGTTCTCTGAAAATGTATTAAATCTCCTTTACATCTTTGAGAATTGAGAAAGAAGACCTAAATGAATTGGCATTTAACATTATGTGTGTGTGTGTGTGATTCATATATTATCCAAGAAAATTCTGCAACAGGAGAACCCTCTTGTGCTTTTGATTTTATCTTATACTTTCATTGCAGTTGCTATGAATTATTAACACAGTTTTGATTTAAATTCATTGAAAATTTAACCCTAGATATTATAGAAAATGTGTGCTAGAGTTCAGGTTAGAAGTCTCATCTGTCTGAATACACAGAATTTATTTATTCCATAACAGTATGCTGAGCATATCTAGTTGGTTAGACAATTCTGCATTATTAATTAGAGATATTTCAAGGGCAGTTTGGGACACATTTGCAAAAGCTTGTTTGATCTTAGAACTTCTATTAACCTTAAAGTTTACCTTAAGAAGGGTTTAGACAGTCTTTGAATAAAATGCTGTGTTATGCTGTTGTAGAATCATAGGACTAGAAGGGACCTTGAGTGATCATCTAGTCCAGTCCCCTGCACTCAAGGCAGGATTAAATATTATCTAGACCATCCCTGACAGGTGTGTGTTTGTCTAATCTGCTCTTAAAAATCTCCAATGAAGGAGATTCCATAACCTCCCTGAGCAATTTATTCCAATGCTTAACCACCCTGACAGGAAGCTTTTCCTAATGTCCAACCTAAACCGTCCTTGCTGCAATTTAAATGGATGTTTAGTGACATTTACCAATAAAAACATTATTTTAAACTATACACACATACAAGCAATATCCATACGCGCACACAAAATCGTACACACGGGCAATATCTTGAATAATGGGATTTCTGAAAAGACTTGATTCTCTCCATGATACAGAGGTTTTAAATTGCTTCCCCAGTTCAGTTTCTTCAAATTGTTTACAAGCTAATTTAGGAATATGCTTTATCCTAAAGCAAATTGCATACATATATGCCAGTAGAATATAAGAGTCAGCAAAATAGAAATAAATGGTCTTCCCCTTTTTTGCTGCCTTTTCATGGCCTTATTGATTTGAATATTATTTTATGGATATGTGCCTAGCTTTAGGCTGTTCCATTTATTAAGTTTCTTCATGGAGAATATTTTTACAGCCTATAAACAAAAGTTACAAAGAAATTGCCAGCACAGTCTTAATTACAGCAATCTGAACGGGGCAATTTATGTGGATAATGTACAGTCAATTGAAGTATAGCAGTGGATTCTGTTTATTGCATGTGACTGATTATAAAATAGATTATCATGATTTCTTAAAGGTTTTTCTATAGGTGATGGATCATGGTAATAAAACATTTCAATATATTTTTAGCACATTTGTAATAGACACCAAAAATATACTCTCTCAAACATTTGTGCATGGCCATCTATCACAGTACTTTTTAATTTTATGTATTACCTTCATTAATACTGTATATGTAAGGTTTGCTTCTCAGAAGATTTCATTTATAAAAACTACCTGTTTTAAATGAAAGTAATTTCTTAAATGCAAAATTCTGCACATTAAAATTTGTTTGAAACCTGTTTAATCTCAGATGCATTTCTATGGCACAACACAGTTTTTCTATGAATGTTTTAAAGAAAGGAATTTTAATAACTTATTAGTATCTTTAACCAAAATGTAAGTGTGTAAGAATTTTTTTTTAGAATTCTGTTTATAATGTCTCAATTCTGGGTGTTTTATTTTTCCTGTCAAATATTCCTTGGCTTCTGACTGATCATCTCCAAGCCAGATTCTTATTAGACCTTCTTAACTGCATCTGCGTGTGTTCAGGTATATCCACTTGCACTTGTAATGATGTAATTGTACACCAAACTTATCCACACTTGTATATAGGTTGTTTATCCGAATCCATCATTTCCTTGGCCAGTTAGCAGGAATCAGGAATCACGTTATTTGACCCATGGTGTTTAAAAATTGACATCTGATTTGTTCACTATGTATACGCACCTATCTCTGATGCCTTGCCTTTTACAATGGTAAGCTACGTATGAACTTACCAAGTTTCAATAGTTTGGTGGTTTATGTATTGTTTAATCCCAACTGTACTGCAACCATAACAAAGTATCTATAAATTAGGGATTGTTGGCAGACAATTGGATAAATTTCTTCAGGAAGCAATCCAGTGCCAAATCCTACAACAGTTATACAAATCTGTCAGTAGCTTCTGCAATGCATGCCGACTCTTCCTGTGCATGGAGGATAATTGGCAGAATTTGATGTTTTATTTTTTTATAATTTTGATGGATAATACTGATGTTTAAATTTAAGCTTTATTAATTTTTATCCATTTAATTTTTCACAGTTGCGAGAAGTGATGGGGTGGTCAGACAATAATTATTTAATGGCAGCAGACATTGAGATTTAAAAAGTTAAAGTTTTACAACCATTTAAAACAAATTTTCAGCATCACATGTCAAAATATAAAAAGTAAATATCCTTAAATCAAACTCTGATAAGTTCTCAAATAGCATTTGTTACTTTGCCCATCTGTAAATTTTGATTGATTGATGGAAGTATTTTTTGTCAGTTTGTGTGTGATTGGTGAAATTGATGTTTAGTGACATTTACCAATAAAAATACAATCCTTCCAAGCCTAAGGATAATGGATATTTGTGCAGACTCCTAAAGTGATAAATCTCCATACGGGATTCTATTTTATTAAACACAGAAATTGCCATTAAAAAGCCAAAATATAGCAATTCTTTTCAAACTGTCTGGTGGGAGATGCATATGGTAAAAACTGGTATATTCTGATTTTTTTAGATGGGGACTATTCTAGGGGGAAGGGATAGCTCAGTGGTTTGAGCATTGGCCTGCTAAACCCAGGGTTGTGAGTTCAATCCTTGAGGGGGCCATTTAGGGATCTGGGGCAAAAAATTGGTCCTGCTAGTGAAGGCAGGGGACTGGCCTCAATGACCTTTCAAGGTCCCTTCCAGTTCTATGAGATAGGTATATCTCCATATATTATTATTTACACTCTATGTACTTTATTTACATAACTAAAAGGTTAATAGAAATATTATCTAAAGTATTAATAGCCAGAAAGGTTAGGAATCCCACAAAAAGTTTAAAAACATGGTTGCTGACTAGGGTTGCCAAGTATCCGGTTTTCGACTGGAAAGCCCGGTCGAAAAGGGGCCCTGGCAGCTCCAGTCAGCACCTCTGACTGGGCTGATAAAAGTCTGGTCAGCGGTGCAGCGGGGCTAAGGAGGCTCCCTGCCTGCCTTGGCTCTGCACGGCTCCCAGAAGTGGCCGGCATGTCCCTGTGGCCCCTAGGCGCAAGGGCACCGAGGAAGGCTTCGCACGCTGCCCCTGCCCCGAGCCAATGGGAGCTGCAGGGGCAGAGCCTGTTGGCGTAGGCAGTGCGCACTGTGCAGAGCCACCTGGCCACCCCTGTGCCTAAGAGCCGGACATGCCGGCAGCTTCCAGGAGCCACGTGGAGCCAGGGTAGGCAGGGAGCCCACCTTAGCCCCACTGTGCCGCCGACTGGGAGCTGCCTGAGGTAAGCGCTGCCCAGCTGGAGCCTGAACCCACTCCCGCTGCCGCACCCCAACCCACGCCCCAGGTCGGAACCCCTTCCCGCACCCTAATTCCCTCCCAGAGCCCACATCCCAACCCTCTGCCTCAGCCCTGAGCCCTGTCCTGGAGCCAACACCCTGCACCCCCTCTGGCACCCCAACCCCTGACCCAGCCCTGAGCCCGCTCGCACATTCCAAACCCCTCGGCTCCAGCCCAGAGCTCCCACCTGTGCCCCAAACCCCTCGTCCCCGACCCCATCCCAGAGCCCGCACCCCCAGCCGGAGCCCTCACCCACTCCCATACCTTAGCCTCCTGCCCCGGCCTGGTGAAAGTGAATGAGGGTGAGGGGAGAGTGAGTGACAGAGGGGGGAGATTGAGTGAGTGGGGGGTAGGGCCTTGGAGAAGGTGTGAGGAAGGGGCGGGGCCTAGCGGAAGGGGTGGGGCAGGGCAGGGGGTGGGGCAAGGGTGTTCGGTTTTGTACAATTAGAAAGTTGACAACCCTATATGCTGATCTCAAAGCATATAAACTAACCTCAACAAAACACAACTAGAAAGAGTCAAAAACAGACCGGGGCAAGGGAAAAGACAATGTGGCTTAGTGAATATGTTTGAAGATGGCTTCAGAGTGTAAGGCATTTTCTACTTTTTCCAACAAACATCTGGCACCATACAGGACTAGGAATGCAGAATAGCAGTGTCGAACAATATCTCTATATTTTCATGCTGTATTTACTGGCAGTTTCACTGCTGGAGCCTAAGTATTGTTAAGGATGTAGCTGACAGATACCAAGGATTTCAAACGTAAAGCTTAAGATTCTTTTAAACCTTCCGTTCCAGCTCCCTAACATTACATAAAAACAGAAAAATCGTGATACTGGGTCAGACCAATGGTCCATCTTGCCACTATCCTGTCTTCTGACAGAGGCCAGTGACAGATACTTCAGAGGAAATGAACAGAACAGGGCAATTATTGAGTGATACATCCCTCTTAGAAAAGTTCTGGACCTTTTTTGACAAAAAGATCATAGGCAATTTCATTTGTAATTATCTACTTGATCTATCTAGAGTAGCTACTAAAATGACCCTAGTTTCTTAGGTACTTAAAAATATGTCAATTGTTTCAAAGAGTGTTTAATTGACCCTAGGGACTCAAACAGATCATGGAGTGAAAATGTTAATTAATGCTGAGTTTTATGCATAATAGAGACCTTTATGAACATTATTTGAGGGCAGGGGAGGGAATGACCCTGAATTCCATTGTAGCCTTGTGTATTCCCATGTGCATCCTGGGTAAAACTCTGGCTTTATTCAGACTTTCTTAAATTGTTCAAAATAATATCCAAGAATCACAGTAGCAGAAAAACTGCATATTCCAATGACTTGGACAACCAAGGACAATTCAGACACTGATCATTGCATTAACTCTCCTGTTAACTGATTTAGCAACTTACTTAAGCACCTGAATATTCCCATTGAAGTCAGAATGCTTGTGATGCAGTGTTATTCATTCAAATTTTTAAAAGCTGATTCGTTTAAAAAAAATTCAACTCTTCACTCCTTAGGTACATATTTTTGGTAGTTCATTAATTCCTCTCCCATCTTGCAAATCACAGCCCATGCAACATTTTGATTATCAAATGCAGTTTTGTAATGTGACGTAATAAAAAAACAAAACAAAACCCAAAACAAAGACAGATTACCATATGGCTATCAGACATCGAAATAACTTCTTTTTTTATTGAACTGAGAGGCCTGGCAGGAATGAATATTGCAGGTAGTGTTGTATTGGACAGTGTTGCAGTGCAGGATTCAAATAATAATTTCATGTTAAAGTTTTCTGCTTCGTACTAAGGCAGTAATGTGACCTATCACAATAAATTCAAACTTTTATTAATACACTGGTTATTTAGAAAGTGAAAATTGAAAACAAAAAATGAATGTGCGCCTATTTTTTCCCTTCCTTCCCTCCCATTACCAAATTACAATTTGACTCTTCAGTCAGTTAAGATATTCAGAAATGATGTAATATCCAGAGATTACCTAGAAGAGAGGTAAGTTAATAGCTGCATGCCTGCTGTACTTTCCTGCAGTCTCACTTTGGAGAATGCTTGATAACAAATTAGTACATGTGTTTGTGTGAGTTTGCTATAAGAAATCAATGTTTTCCTATGCTTTTCTTCACGGAAAAAATTGAAACACATTTAGTCACAGGTTTAACCGGGCTTCGCAATTGGTGAAATTCACCTGTGTGAATAGCACAAGGCTATGAACCATGTGAGTCCTGCTTAAGCCCTATTTTGAGAGAACATTGGCATATTTATGAACTATTCAACTTACGGTTTCTACAGTGTCTGTCAGTGATTAGAAAGAACATCAACAGCCCAGGTACCTCATCTCTCTTGCTTTTCTGGGTGTATTTGCACCTTATCACACAGCAGATTTAAGATATTTCTACGGCATAACACTTCTGTATTAGGATTTCCTGGGGAAGAAATATAATAATAAAACATATTCCTTGACTATTCAACTGCTTCCTGATATTGTGACAGACAAGTCTAAATTGTGTATTTTGAGAGAGACTTACAGCTAGAGAGAGACTTACGGCTTACAGCGGATTCAGTAGGAGTGAGCAAATTGCCATGTTTATAGGTGAAAATAATTAATACACTGTAGGAAGATACAATCAGCAAAATGCTCACTTGCTATTAATCCTAGAAAGATTATTTTTGTGCCCGAATTCCTCAAGCACATTCTAAATCACTTGCTTCACTGTTTAATGTAGAAATAAAAGAAGAGTGAAAAACCAAAATATCAAGAGTATGGTGAGTGGGCTCACCATACTGAATATGAATGATTTTTAGAAACTGATATTTGAGTTGTACGCCGCTTAATGAGTGCTAGAACTGGCTTGCTGGTGTGTGATATTATGTATTGCTGCTGTGCATACAATCAAAAATAAGGTTTGGGATTTCTCGGAGATTATCTCAGCTTTACAGTGTTTCCTTCTGGCTGATTTCTACCCTCTTCATGTTTTTCAAATCATAAGGTTGACTATGCTGATATCAACACTGGTGGACTTTCCACGTACAACTCCTGTTAACATCAGTAAGAGTTTTCTGCTTAAATCAAGTACGATGACAGAACAGAAGACTCAATATGCTACACGCGAATGTCATTACCAGGGTTGTTTCAAGATTGTAGTTGAATGAACATGCTGTAGTTTCTACACGGTGTAAAGTTGTCTGGAAAATAATACACCTGCAGCAATCAATATTAGTTATTTTATAGCACCCACGACTTCATAGAAAATAAAGAAAGACGTGTCTCTGCCCCTCAATGACACACCTAAAATTCATACTAGAAGTTCTATCTGCAGGGGTAATAACAGAAGGCAGGAGATGGGGCAAGGAAGGACCAGGGGTGCAGTGTACACTTATGTAAAGTCTCAATTTAGGCATGTGAATAATCATGATGGTTTAGTTAAAGATTCTTTTTTTGCCCAATAAGGATTATGGGGAGGTAGCTATAGGGTGAGTATCTGCCTTATTACTTGCTCAAGGGCAAAGAAGGTTCTTACATCCTTTTCACTCTAACCCTTTACCTCAGGTGTACTGCTCAGCATAGGGCAGGCTTTCACCCGTGATGTTTAGGAATAAGGTCCATAGGCTGTAGTTGGTTTCACTGAAAATCAGAGTGAACTGTCTCCCATAACCGTTCTGAGAGTTCCATTTCTTGAACTGGTGCAAGCACACAGATGTAAACTTTTACACTAAGATTTTCAAAGCCATCTATGGGATTTAGGTGAATAATTCCTACTAAAATTATCAATAGGAATTGTGCATCCAAAGACCTTAGATGTATTTTAAAATCTCAGCCTCAAAGCTGTAACATCAGAGGTAAAAGTAAGCCGGTACGGGTACGGTACGGCGTACCGGCAAGAGCCGATATTCTGTGCCGGACCAGACCGGCTTCCCCAGGCTGGCGATTTAAAGGGCCCGGGGCTCCGTGCATCAGCTGGAGCCACGGGCCCTTTAAATCCCCACAGGAGTCCTGCCGCCACTACCCCGGTGCTCTGGCAGCCGGGCTCGGGTGGTGCTTTAAAGGGCCCAGGGCTCCTGCTGCTGCAGGGAGCCCCAGCCCTTTAAAGTGCCGCCTGAGCCCTGCCGCCACTATCCCGGGGCTCCGGCAGTGGGGTTCGGGCAGTGCTTTAAAGGGCCAGGGGCTCCCCGCTGCCAGAGCCCCGGGCCTTTTAAATTGCTGCCGGAGCCCCGGGGTAGCGGCGACAGGGGTCTGTCGGCGATTTAAAGGGCCCAGAGCTCCACTGCGGTAGCGGCGGCCAGAGCCCCAGGCCCTTTAAATCGCCCCTGAGCCCCGAGGCTCCCAGCTGCTTCTGCAGCTGGTAGCTCCAGGGGTGATTTAAAGACTCCAGTGCTCCCAGCCACAGCGGGAGGCCCCGCCTCTTCCGGTTGAGGCGACGCCCCTGCTCAGGGCTCTGGCATACCGGTAAGTCCTTTAACTTATTTTCACCCCTGGTGTAGGGTGACCAGATGTCCCAATTTTATAGGGACAGTCCTGATATTTGGGGATTTTTCTTATATAGGTGCCTATTACCCCCCACGCTCTGTCCCGATTTTTCATACTTGCTATCTGGTCACCCTACCCTGGTGTAACATATTCATCATGATCTTTCCCAATGACGTGCATCTACTTCACTAACAGCAGGTGTGTGTACTTCCTTTCTGGAAAACACACATAATCAGATATATTTTACTTTTGAGTTGCATGGCCCGAAGACATTTTTGTGTCACAATATGCGATGACATTTAACAGATAATTATAAAAGTTGAAAGAAAAAATAAATAAATTGGAGAAGCTGCTGAATTTCTTTTTAAAAAAACGTCCCCAGGGAAAGTGACAACAAATTACCAGAGCTGTTGTCTAAACCAGGGAAGCAATTATATCCTGTTAAGACACACAAGAAAACATGTTTTCAAAGCATGTTGTTCATAGGATTTTATTCCTTGTTTTCTAGTCATAATGATTGCAAATGGTCAATTATGCATTCACATTGCAGACAATAATTCACTGCAAGCAACATTCATTTAGGAGGAGCCTATAAATGTAGCCTATAAGAATAGTGCCTAAAAACTTGTTTTCAGTAACTGAATCTTGTAAATCCAACAGACTTTATGTTATTGCTATAGTGCTGTATGATGGGATTAATGTAATTTACAGATAGTGTGAATGTTTTCATTATAACTGTGTTTTGCGGAGGATTTTATTTATAATTCAGCTGTAACTATAGTACAGTCTATTATCCGTTTGTATAGTCCTTACTCTAAATCATTCTTTTATGGGGCAGAGAGAGGATAATGACTCTTCAAGAGAAAAGAAGCATTACAGGTTGCATAGCAGTCATTCACAAAAAAAGTGACTGCCCACCACTGAAAGAAATACACTCCCACTCTGTAGATAATAAGTATCAGAGGGGTAGCCGTGTGAGTCTGGATCTGTCAAAAGCAACAAAGAGTCCTGTGGCACCTTATAGACTAACAGACGTATTGGAGCATGAGCTTTCGTGGGTGAATACCCACTTCGTCAGACGCACGTGACGAAGATAATAGTCATTGTTTGTTAATTTGGCCATTTGGACCAAATCGCGAAAGACAGTAAAACATTAGTGTGCACTTACTACTACAGATGAGAATAGTCTTATGAACCCAAGGCCTGATCCAAAGACAGCTGAAGCTAATGGGAAGTTTTCCTTCCACTGTTCGGATGGTAGGCTCTGTCTGAGATCAAACTGCAACATTCAGATTGAGATTCAGGTTCTGATCTCACATACTCATGAAGTTCAGGAGTGTTTGGAATCAGGGTACCAATTCAGGGCTACAGCTAATTATTACTTATGTTGTTTGTTGAATGCCAACTGTGTGTGTGCTTCTTGGCGCTTCAAAACCTGGGGAAAAACTCAGTCTAAGGGATCAGCCTTGGTCAGTTTATTTACATGAATAGTCCCCACTGACTTCAATGGGACCACTTGCATGTGAAAGGCAAGCTGGATCTGGCAATAAATCAGACACACCCCTCAGAGACATTTAGAGCCCAATCCTACACCAATTGAAGTCAATGAGAGTTTGGATATTACTATGACATACAGGTGGGCCAAATGCCAAGCAAAGCAATTTAAAACAAATACATGTGCTGTATATTATACTTTATGAGTTAAAATTAAAGGATCTTATTGTAGAATTTAACTTTGAGGAATTTTGAAGAACCACTGGCTGCTCAGTACTCATGCCCACCACTATGACTTCTCCTGAGTTACCTTGTTTCTCCTGCTCCTGCCTTGTACCCAGCCTCGGCTCTCCCCTGCCCCTGCCCTGAGCCCCTCCTTGACTGTCACCCTGCTTGCTCCAGTTCCTCACCTCCAGCTTGACCCATGGCTCTGGCTTCTGACTACTGACCCTTGGCCTTGACCATAGTGCTTGATACTTGAGGCCTGCTCCAAGCACCAGGCCTGAGGCCTGTGCTGACCACTAGACTTCCCTCATCCTGGTTGCCTGACACTTATAACACTAAGGTATTTTACCATATGCATGAAAAGAACAAAGACAGGAAGATGGACAGCTGAGCTCATTTGGAGGCAGAGTTAAGCTTGTATGGTATCTTAAATGTGCATTTCCATACTTTAGACTGGGTTCTTTGAAGTTTAATCGTCACTGGATTTCTAATGGTTGTTTTTTCAATAATTACAACATTCTGCTATCAGTGAAGTTTAAAAGTTTACATGCTCTAAACTATAATTCCACTATTTTTTTTTTTTGCCTGGGAATTAACTAATTATTATAGATGGTTATATTGCTTAGTTATTTCTTATGAAGGTGGGCTTCTAAACTGATGACTCTTCTTTTTTGATAAGTTGATTTGGATTCTAGTGTCAAAGATTTGGTACTAGATATTTTTATGTGGTGGGGGAAAGGAGTCAACTTTTTAGGGGGACAAGAGCGGTGGGAAGATTGGGACTTCAACAATTATAATGTGTACTGAATTAATTTTACTTTTAAAGTACAACCTTCATGAATCATGAACAATATTATTCTTTCTTTATGTTTTGAATATATATATTATGCTGTAAAACAATTCATTCTGTCATATTAATAATTCTTCTATTTGGCCTCAATGGAAGCAGAATCAAGATTACACAAAACATTTTCCCAAGGTGAGCTACACATCATTATCTTCATAATACTGACGAGTAAAATGAGGTACAGAAAGGTTAAGTTACTTGCCCAAGGTCAAACAGGAAGTCATTGGCAGAAGCAACAATTTCATCCTCTAACTCCCAGACAATACTATTTCCAAACAATTGCTATGGAGAATAAATTGAATAAAATCTCTCTTGTATTTGGTACCAAAATGTCTACTATGACTGCATAATATAGTATTTGCAAGCTGCAAAACATAATCAAGGCTATGTTTTGCAAAGAAGCTCTGTAGGGAAATGAATATTTATTAAAAGTAAGGTAATGAAGGCTTGATTGAATACAAAGCATTGTTTATCATGTGCACTCTTACAGATTAAAGAATGGAATCACATTCCAAAGTCTGCTTCACTTCCTTACTTCACATATTTTTATTGCTTTTGTCAAGAGTATTTAAATGGAATTAGTATCAGTAACCACAATCCTCTGCCACAGATTACATTGAAGGAGGTAAAGGAGAGAAACTCTTCTCTGAACTGCTTGAAAATTAGATCCGACAACTTCTGTTTCTCTTTTTCAAGTGCAGGAAGATCATCTGCCATATCTTTTTTTAGGGTGAGAATGGTGGGTTGTTTTATATATCTATATATAATATGTATATTGCACTTCAACCATTCTGCTTGAGTACAATAAATACAGGGCCAGCTCCAGGCACCAGCTTAACAAGCAGGTGCTTGGGGCGGCCACTCGGGAGAGGGGCGGCACGTCCAGCTATTCAGCGGCAATTCAGCGGAGGGTCCCTCACGCCCGCTCGGAGCGAAGGACCTCCCGCCGAATTGCCGCCGCAGATTGTGATCGCGGCTTTTTTTGCTTTTTTTTTTGGCTGCCTGGGGCGGCAAAAACCCTGGAGCCGGCGCTGAATAAATATAATTGAATTCAAAAAAGTTGAATGCCGAAAACAAAGAAATTCATATNTTTGTTTTATATAGGTATATATAATATGTATATTGCACTTCAACCATTCTGCTTGAGTACAGTAAATACAGGGCCGGCTCCAGGCACCAGCTTAACAAGCAGGTGCTTGGGGCAGCCTCTCGGGAGCGGGGCAGCACGTCCAGCTATTCTGCGGCAATTCGGCAGAGGGTCCCTCAGTCCCGCTCGGAGTGAAGGACCTCCCGCTGCATTGCCGCCGCAGATCGCGATCGCGGCTTTTTTTTTTTTTTTTTTGGCTGCCTGGGGCGGCAAAAACCCTGGAGCCAGCGCTGAATAAATATAATTGAATTCAAAAAAGTTGAATGCCGAAAACAAAGAAATTCATATTGCACATTCCTACTGTGTGAGACCAGTCTGTAAAAACCCAGATTCTTACTAGAACCTAGACCCAATTCTTACTGTCAAGGTAAAACCCAAAGTGAAACCAACAATTATATATATATATATAACGTCTTTAATGCAAAACTTTTCTTCATCTTGGTAGTAGAATTAATTGTAATATGAATGCAAACTATTCTGCCTGTTTCCACAGCCAGAGAGGCAAATCTCCATCCTTATGGGTTTTTCATCTGGGGAAGGAGCAGTGGCAGGAGGTATGGAGGACCAGTGATGTGAAACAAGGTGTGCTAAAAGCATTCTCACGCTCCACTGAAGACAGTCCAAAATGAAGGTAAAAGACTGACAAAGCTAAATAAAAAAAGCTGTCCAGCTCAGGAAAGACTGACAGAAAAGAGCTGCAAGAGCCCATGATGTTACAATTGTTTAGTCTACTCCTTTTTTTTTTTTCTTGTTGACCCACTGCAATGGAAAATACAAATCAGTGCCCCATTACCCACAAATAATGTTGACAGGTTTTCTGCATTTGGACATATTGGAGGGGTCAGCTTGCTTGGAGAGAAACTGGGGTGAGCATCAATAAGGGAGAATCACCTTCATGGTATTCCCTATTAGTTATTATTATTTTATTAATTTGTATTCCAGTAGCACCCAAAGCCACGACATAGGTCAGGCACTATCCAGACACACGGTAAGAGATATCCCTGCCCTGATGAACTTACGATCTAAATTGATAAGGCAAAGTGTGGGAGAAAGGAAGTGTTAGTATCCCCATTTTATAGATGGGGAACTGAGGCACAGAGAGATTAACTTCTCTATGTCACACAATAGTGTGGTTAGGCCATTGGAGCTAAGGGTTACCTTAGCCTTCTGAATTCTTAGCACAGAACAATGTCCTTTTTTATGTGGGTTTTGCTCCAGGCAACAGGATTTGGCCCTTAATCATTGAGGTACCTTCAGTATAAAACCTGAGTTTACAATTTATTAAAATTTCTGCTGTCAACAGAATATAAATGAAGTAGAAGGATTATCTAAAGGTCAGCAAAAAAATGCAAAAGAGCATGTAAAGTTCAGCCAAACTTTAGGAGCTGGACACATAAAAGATCCTTTGAATGAGCAATAAAGTGTTGAGATTATTCTCCTGTATTTGAGGGAAAATATTTTTCAGAAAAATAAATATTTTGCATGCAGTCATCAGCCAGTATGTTATGTATAAACGCTAGAGCTGTCCCTTTTAGCATAACTTGGTTTAAGATTAAAAGACAGGTGAGCTAATTAGCCAGCTATGGATCTAGTTCTAAACGATGAAGCTTTCTGTAGTATTCTTCTCTTCCCCTTGGCTCCTGTGGTTGTGGTAAATGTTGGAAAATTTGGGAAATGTTCTTTCTTCTCACTTCAGCTTTGATGTCCAGAACTGATGAAGCTCTTTTAAATCACTGATTTTGTGAAGCATTCCAGCTCCAATGACCACTCCACATTGTGTACGTTCTGTCTTGTCGTGTACTGCTGAAGTGATTCCCTGAGGAGGGAGGGAGTCATTGACTCTGATTACCTATTATGGAAGGCCAAAATCAAAGACCTGAACTGCATAAAGAAACAGCTGATCTGCCCAGTCTCTGTTCTGGTTCTGGATCTAAGACAGATGAACTTGTAACCACAGGGCAAGTCCAGTTGTGGGTTTTGAAGAACTAAACCCTTCCAGAGCCCTAGATTGGAGTTGGCGGTGACATCTGGCAAGCTTTCTAGCATGTGTGTACATTCTTTTATTGTTTTAAAATGCTTTCTATGTTATGCTTTCACCTTAAGAATAACGGTGCTTGCTTAAAAGGGGCTGCCTGGTAACTTATAACTGTGAAAAAATACACTGGTCATAGTACACCTCTACCTCGATATAACGCTGTCCTTGGGAGCCAAAAAATCTTACCATGTTTTAGGTGAAACCGTGTTATATTGAACTTGCTTTGATCTGCCGGAGCGCGCAGCCCCGCCCCCCCAGAGCGGTGCTTTACCGTGTTATATCCCAATTCGTGTTATATTGGGTTAGAGGTGTATTTGGAGAGAAAGCAAAGTGGAGGTGCTGGCCTTTTAGGCAGTCTTGTTTGCTGAGACTATCACAGTGTAAATCAGAGAGCTGTGCAGCCTTAAAATCCCAGGCATGTGGGAGTGAGACACAGGTCTCCGGCCAGGAGAGGTGATGGCTGGGAGCCGGAAGCCTAAAGTGGGTACCCTTGGTGGATCACGAAGGGGAAAATACAGGTGCAGTTACCCTGAAACTGTGACACTCATGTTTCTGAATTACCAAAAGAGCCATATCCTGGGGAAGGAGGGAGGGATGGAGTGTTGGATACGAGCCCAGGGTTTGCATGCTCTGTTGAGGAGATGGTAGAGGCTCAAATGTTGCCATTAAAATTAACAACTACTTTTCTGTTTTCTGTTCCCTTTACACATTTAAACTTTTCCAAGACTAGATTCAGTTTATGCCCTTTTTGATCGATTACCATTACTCATTAGCCTTACCACCTGGTAAACTTCCAGAAGAGGCCAACCATTGTTTTTAGAGTTTTGGACCTTTTTATACATTTTTACTGGGTCTATGTTACATGTAAAAATATCCTGGTGCTTTAAGAGCTAGAGATAAATCTCAGCCCTTAAGGACCAGGAGCACCAAATGCCAGAGAATGCGTAATGCAAGCAAGTGTGTCCTTTAGTTGGCTTGCTATATTCCATAACTGATTAAAACTGATTTAACTAAATTATTTGACTGAGGCTTCAATTAAAATGAAGTCACTTTGAGCTATTGCAGAGTTACAGTAATGTGATCTATTTTCTTACCAAAGTGTTATATATTCTCTCTTCTCATGATTCATCTTGTAATGAAGCAAACAATGACACCAAATTAATCAACCACTGTGACAAAAAGATTGCTATGGACAGTGGAAACTGTATAAAATTAATTTTTTGAGTGGCAGTATAAACATTAAACAAGTGAAGAACATGGCGCAAATTGTTCCCAGCTTTGAGATACTGATTTTAATGAGAAATTAAATGGCACAACAATATTAATCAATGTTTTTAAATGAGACCTTCCGTGGACTTCTCCATGAATGTTCCCCCTTCTCTCACTCTCTCGCCCCCTCCATTGTTGTGAGGCTGGAGAACAGAATGTTATATTGCACCAAGCACCTTGCAGAATAGGGACCCCTACTGTACTTCCACTGAGCACTGGGATGGGTGTGCACCCAGGTGTAATTGATTGAACCAAAGGCCAATGCACTCATGCGCATTCTGCAATGGGTTATTGAAAATGGAGGTGTAGCTGAGCTTGCATTGCATGTTCTGGTCCTGGCTGCACGTAAGCAGAGTAAGAAGCCTGCGTTGTATCTCTGGTCAAGGCTGCTTTGAAGCATGCCTTTGTAATGTGCACCCGCAGGTGCTGTGTAAGCACAGAAATCTTAGAGTGATCACCCAGATATTGTTCTGTGGTGGTGTGTGCAAAGCTGGCCGTTGTGAGTGGGCACAGATCAGTATGTGTGTGATTCCTCTGGGTTTGTGCCAGGGTTTGTGACTATAACCCAGCAGGGAGCATGACCCCTTTCTCCCAGGCTTTGGGGTCCTTCAGCCTTACATTTCTTATTTTCTGCAGGGGTAAGTGCTCTCTCTTGGAGCTGGATGCCCCCTCTTTATATTCTGAGAACACAGAGGAGCCAACACCTCTCTCAACTTGCAGCTTCTATGGAGGCAAGGATAGGACCGCTGCTCTCCCAAATCTTTAGGGTGACTGGGAATCACAAAGCGGCCTGATTCTACCCTATAGGGCAGTAGAAGAGGGGAAACCCTTTCCTGTTGCAGGTGGGTGCTAGACAGACTGGCCACAGGTGCAGCTCGAGCCATGTAAGTCCTGGTACTGTAGCCTATGAATTCTTTGTTGCCATCACCTCTGCTGCTTCTCCCATGAGCTATCACAAAGGAGCTGACTTTGTGGCCGTCTGACATCCCCCTTCACCTTCAACTGCCAGCCTTGTTGGTCACAGAATGCTGCCTGACACTGACCGCTTCCACTGCAGCCTCTATGCATGGGTTTCAGGGCCTCGTTTGTGGGTATACGTAGTGCTACTGTGTTCAAGGGAAAATGCCTAACGCTTCCCCAGTGAGGCTTTTGATGCTAATGGGAGGATCTCGCTGGCTATGTCCTATTGTTTGGTTCAGGGCCTTTCACTATAAATGGACTAAAAGTTATAAAGCAAGTAAATATTTATGTATTTGCAGTGATATCAATCTGACTTCCCTTATTTTAAAAGCCATTTCAGTGTTTGCAAGGTAATGTAAAGTACCCGGTTGGCAACAAAGTAATACTTTCTTTGTCCTCAACTTTATGTGTGTTAGAATCAGCTCCTGAATCCTGAGTGAGTAGCAACAAACAGAATAAACATAAAATGGAACAGAAAGTGTGAGTTATACTCTACGGGTGATAAAATGCAATAGGCTTAAAGTAGCTTGCTGTTAGACCAGCTAGTACAGGTATATCTTCTGGTGATTAATGCCCCTATATTTTTCTCTGGTTTCACTTGTCTGAAAGAAAATATATTGAAAAGTCTTACACTAAAATGAACAAAATGGTCAGAATGCATTAGAAACAATTAATGCTGAACACATTGAAACGAAATGATATTGTCTTTGGTGTTCCAGTCTGCTGGACCCCAAAAGGCAGACTTCAGATCCAATGATAGGTAGTGAAATAAACAGCAGGCGGCATAAAAAAGATATGCAGCTCATTCCCTTCTAATACCATTTTTAATCAGTGTAATAATGTGACTGACTTCAGGGGAGTCACTTCTGCATCCTGTTAGTTTAAGTGGAATCGGAATTGGACTAAGTGGACTCAACTCACTGAAAAAAACTTGTAAGCAGAGTGCAATTTATTTTTTTTATTGTTACTGAGGAAAATTCTCCCAGCTGCACCCATAAAACCTCTCTGTCCGATGTTTCATAGGTGCAGCTGAGAGTAGAATTTGTCTCCTGAAGTGAGGAGCTAACGTGTCAAACCAGTTCTGAAATGTCCTGAAATCTATGTGCTGTATTTATATGTTGTGTTCAACTGCTGACTTCTAAAAACAATATATGTTTACTACAGCTGGGACAGATCCATAGCTGGCATGAATAGCCCTGGCTCCATTAAGGTCATAGCTGCATTTAAATCAATGGGGTTATGACAATTTAGAGCAGCAGAAAAACTGCCCCTCAGAGTTTCAGACCTCCAGCCCGCTACTCTGACTTGAATCATATGCCTCCCTCTTAGGGTGACCAGACAGCAAGTGTGAAAAATCGGGACTGGGGGTGGGGGGTAATAGGAACCTATATAAGAAAAAGACTCAAAAATCGGGACTGTCCCTATAAAATCGGGACATCTGGTCACCCTACTCCCTCTGAGCATAAAAGAAAAGCTGCAAGCTAGTGAAAATAGAAGCAGAGAGAGATTCTGTGCCATAGTTTTCCAGAGAAACCTTCTAGTAGAATTCCTGAAACAACCTCAAAATATTACTAGTTAAAACCTCTGGCTCCATCAAAGATGAAGAATTCCCTACATCTTTTTACTGGTCATTGCACCCCCCCCCCCCCCAAATGGCTTAAAACATTCTTCCTTGTAACCTAAGAGAAAATGCCCAGAACAAGAGGACAGGGACATCAGATGACATTTCACGTGGACCAAAAAAATTAGCTAACAAACTACAGGATCCAACTCCATGTGAGATGAAATTGGCCCAAAGAGAGAGCTGGAGTAGAATAATAGAACCTGATTCAGCAAAGCACTTTAGCGTGGGCTGAGCTGTGTGTTGCTGAACAGAAATGGACTTTAAAGTTGAGCACCTGAGCTGAGGCCATCCTAACCTTCTTAGAATCCCAAGAATAAAGAGACTCTTACAAGTCATAAATGAATCAATACGGGAATTGGGAGCGTTAGAAACAATCATATGGCATTCAGGGGCATTTGTAACCCTGTGTAGCCTTCAGTAAAACCCTTTAATTCTGGGATAAAAAGCTTGAATAAATGAACTGCAATAAAACATAGTTCATTGGCATAAAAACAAAATATACAGCCTTAAAAATTCCTCAGTGTAAATGCTGTGCTGAAATGAGGCCCTTTAGTGCATTTTGTTGATATAGCTATAGATACAGATATATTATCAATATATAGATATAAATCTACTGTACTTCTAATTTTGTAATTTTTCTTTGATTTCATTTTTTGCCTTCCTTGGACAACAATGATCTCTCTGGTCTTATCCCTGACATACATAGCATTCGCCTACTCTTATCATTTTTTCTTTTGTTTGTTCTCTTTTTTCCCTTTTCTCTCTCGCATTTCACCATCATGTAGAAGCCTATACCTCTCATTTAATACCTCAGTGAATACATCTTTTTGATCCCTTAGTCAGGGCCGGCGCAACCCATTAGGCGACCTAGGCAGTCGCCTAGGGCACTAGTATTTGGGGGGCGCCGACGCCCCGGCTGTCTGCGGAAATTTGGGGGCGGGACCTTCTGCTGCCACTGTTGGGGGCGGCATTTCGGGGGCGGGACCTTCCGCCGCCTAGGGCACCGGAAAAGCTGGCGGTGCTCCTGCCCTTAGTTAACCTTGAAAAACAGATGTAATGTCTGGAATCATTTAATTGTTGGCCTAATTTCCTTCTAATTTGTGTTGGCAAACTGCTATGTACAACTATCGTATATGTAATGTGGGGGCCACATTACGCTGCTGTTAATCAGTATAACTCCATTGATTTCACAGGCTGCGTATCTGGCCATGCATTTCTTCAGTCTGAGATATAATTTACATAAACCTCAAGGAAGAAATACTTTTCTGAAATTTCTGATACATTTTAGAGGCTAAACATGGCACTTTAAAACCTTGAAAAATATTATATTCCATTTCTTTCAGTGGTAGGAACATTACTTTTTCTCCATGACAAACATATTCTATAGATAACTCTTATTTTTAGTTATGCTGTTAGAAAATTATGGCATAAGGAAAGCTTTTTATTAAGACACAGGAAACTTATTTTTAATTGATTATAATTGCAGCAAAATGCACTCAATTGAATGCGGTTCTTCATAATTAAGCCTGCCTTTAGACTCTCTTGGAATAAATAACCTGGTTTGAGAGCTGCAATAGCTCACGTTTCCCTTCCCAAATATCTCACAGATTAAACAGCTGTACCAGTGTTTCCCAAACTTGGGACGCCGCTCGTGCAGGGAAAGCCCCTGGTGGGCTGGGCCGGTTTGTTTACCTGCCGCGTCCGCAGGTTCAGCCGATCGTGGCTCCCAGTGGCCGCGGTTCGCCGCTCCAGGCCAATGGGGGCTGCGGGAAGCGGCGACCAGCAAGTCCCTCGGCCCACGCCACTTCCAGCAGCTCCCATTGGCCTGGAGCAGCGAACCGCAGCCACTGGGAGCCGTGATCGGCCAAACCTGCCGACGCGGCAGGTAAACAGCCCGGCCCGCCAGGGGCTTTCCCTACACAAGCGGTGTCCCAAGTTTGGGAAACACTGAGCTGTACGGTGTCATCTGCAGCCAGAGTTGTCATTCTGTGCACTGAGGTAAACAATTGTGAAGTTGGGAGAGGAAATTTTAAAAAGTAGCCATCAAATATTGTCAAAACACGACTGACCAAATTCATCCTTTCTGCAACTCCACTCACACCAAGGATGTGTGGCATTATGTAAAGAGGTTTAACTCAGAGCAGAGGAAGAGAGATGGAGTGTGTAGATTTTCAGATTCAAAATGCATAACATCAGTCAGGGGCCAGACCCAAAGTGGCAGAATGGAGAAAAACCTGCCAGTTCATTTAGGAAAATACACCACTTTTTGTTGAGGTGATTAAAGCCCTGAACGTCTCCTAACTTCTTATCACCATATAACTCTTCTCCCTCAATATACCACATCCTTCTGAAAAGGGAGTGCTGGATGAACCTTCCTTCCAAGATCCTTAATTGAATAGGAGACTTCTCTTGAGTCATTCAAGGTGCTCTGTCCCCCTACTAGGGCCACCTCTGCAGAACTCACAGGTTAAGTATTGTATAATTTTTTAATAAGTGAATTTTGTTTTGACAGGGATTGGGTTGCTCGTGGGATTGATAATGGGATAGAGGACATTTAATTTCTGGGTCACTGGTTTGAATTTAGCACAGGATGGTCAATAACAAAAGCAGTTATCTGACAGTTGTTCAGTACTGTATCTGAGAAAAGCTGGTGATCTCCTTCCTATATTTACTGGCCTGATGTCACCATCACAGCTGACCTCCTTGCTGGCAGATCAGCTGAGCATGATGACTAAACCACCTCTCTCAGCCATAAGAGTGAGTCCTTCAGGTCAGAATGCTCACAATGGTGAGTCGACTTTCACTGCCACTATCAGTACTTTAAATAGAGGGAAGATTGCAGCTTCCAAGGCTGTACTTTCAATGCCTTTCATTAACTAGAAACTAAAAGTTTAGGACCAAATCCTGCCATGGCGTGCACTTCATTGGAGTTAGTGGCTTTGCCTAGGGTGCTTAGACTTCTTGCCTAAGTATTGAGATGACTGAGAAATGTACATAATCCTCTTGATCCTTACGCTTGACTCTGTAAGAGGGACTTGCTTTCCAGCTCCCTTCAATGGAGCTTTGTATTTTCTTTCTGTGTTATAAAATCTTGTTTCTTACTAGGATCAGCAAGTGACACTTTGTTTTGTCTTCCCTATTGCCCCATCCCAGAATAATGTAATTCACCCACATAATCCTTATATATATATCCACTCTCTCCTCTATCTTCCCCTAATATCAATTTGTCAGCTGAAGAGGGTCTCTTATCATTTTCACTAATTATCACTGACAAGCAGTTGGCAGAGTTATCCATGAAAATCTTTCAACAGTATTCTAGGTCATCTTCATCCTCTGGGAGGAAAGCAAGCATTTGTTTATGAAATGGGCCATGTAAACTTTAGTGAGGAAGTACTTCTCTAATGCGAGTTTGCCTGAAAAACAACTTCAGGTTTTGACTCTATATCAGAGTCCTTTTCTTTACATGTCTTTGCTATTCCACAAATTTACTGCCCACCACTATCTTGATTAGTTGCTTTCAAGTGCACCTATGTGCAATACATTTTTTTTCTTTAGCTGATAGCCTAAATGAAACCAAGTGTATCACTGGCTATCACTACTGTTTTGGTTTTAGTGTGCTTGGGAATAAGAACAGCCATACTTGGGCAGATCAATGGTCCATCTAGCCCAGTATCCTGTCTTCTGACAGTGGCTGGTGCCAGATGCTTCAGATGGAATTAACAGTGCAATTTAGTGAGTGGTCCCCTGTAGTGCAGTCCCAGCTTCTGGCTGCCAGCGGTTTTAAAGTTTTGGCTCCATGTGAGATTCTGTATTGTATGTTGTTTCCATTGATCCAGAAATATTGAGTGTGAGAGAAGATGAACCATGCTGAGAAGTGATGCCCACTTACTAACTGGTGGAAATTGCTTCACACTTTTCACAGATTTTTAGTTCAGTTTTTTAACCAAAGAAAATTAAAAAATTAAGCAAAACCCTGGTACCAAATATCCCCTGAACATTAGAAGTGATTAGAATCTGGACTGGAATCCTGCAGTCCAGTCCTGTCTACAGTTCAAACTAAAACTATATTTCTCATAATTGTAGGAGGAGCCACATAGACTGTTGTTATTTCTCTTACTACTTCTCCACTTTCACCTTTTGTGTTCATTTGCCTTTTTTCCTCCTACAGTTTTAGTTCACATGCTGAATTCTCCCTATTTTTTAAAAAAAATCCCCACTGAATATCTAGCAGTAGCCTTTACTGACTACCCAATAAAGATAGCCCGGAGAGTTATACTTCTTCATTACTTTAAATCCATTGTTTTCAACTCATTTGGAATTCCCTCCTAGCCAGGCTCACTTGGATAAATGAAAGACAGCACAGAGCATCTGGGCTCCCGGTTAACCAAATTCAACTCAGTGCTTGTTCAGGGACGGCATTCTGAATGAATCTGGCCATTCCTTTGAAACCAGCGCTTAACACCAACCATTTCAGGAGTCATCATCTTGTGCTGAATTCCCATTCCTGGACACAATCATCCAGAAGGTTGTATCAAGAACATCTGAGCTCTGTCAGCATCCTAGACCTTTCACAACTGGTGATTGGAGCAGAATGATCTCCTTATGGCCATGGACAGGGCACAGCAATCAATGTTGGATCTATCAGCGGTCCACAAACCAGTGCATCACAAGGTGCTGCTGACCCCCATATAACGTCTTCAGTATCAGGAATACATACTGCTTCACTCATTCCTTTCTGAGTGACCCCAGAGAGACATGATAGACAGCTGTTCTTCTTCCCCAAAGGCCCTCACGCACGGAGTCCCACAGGGTTCAATCCTTTCTCTTCTTCTTTTCAACATATGAGACCTCAGGGGGGCTCCAGTGCCACCAATATGCTGCTGCATCAGTATATCTCTTCCTCAGCAGATGTGGTCTATGCCATCAGCCAGATGTCTCGGTGCCTGAGAGAAATAAGAAAAAAGAAAGAAACGCAGCTGGCTCCAGCTCAGCTCAGCTAAGACAGAGGAGATAATGTTGATAGGAAGGGGGTAACGTTCAAGGAAATTAATGGGCTATTGGCTTCACCCTTTAGTGAGGGGAATCTGCAATCATCAAGGTAGTGCAGCATCTCTGAGTTCTGTTGTACTGATTGTTCTGAGAAAACAGAAGAAATATTTTCCTAAACCATGAGCTAGCCAGAAGATTGGAACCTATTTGTCTTAATGATAGCTGAGCCACTGTTTTCCATACATTTGTCATCTCCAGCTTAGACAAATGCCAAGCACAATGTTGACACTGAAGGCCATACAGAAGCCTCAGTTGGCACAAAATGCATCAATCCAGCTTTTAAACAAAGCAGATTGAGAGTACATCATGCAGGTATTAAACTGGCTCCACAATTGACTTGAGATCTACATCATGGTCCCGGTTCTTCTTTTCAAACCATTTAACAGGCTAGGTTCTCCTAACAGTGAGTTTCCTGAAAGATCTGAGTTAGCATGACAACTTATTTGGGTGACTTATGGGCTAAAAACAAGGACTTCTTTATGAAAACCAGTCTTGGCAAGGCTGATGGATTATTTAGTCTAGACAGTGTACCAAGTAAAAGAAAGATTAGCTCACATCATATATTCAGTGTGCTAATTCTTTGTTTATTAATCCATGCCAGGGGCAGGAGTCTGCTTGCAGATTGGCCATTCATCTTCCTCGGGGAAGCATTAAAGTCAAAACAGGAGGATTCCCTTAAAATGAGTTGACTCCTCTCAATCACATCAAGTGAAGTAGTGTCACTGGGCCACTCAGAGAGAAATGTGTTGCTGCTGTCATTGTGAACAATAACCCCAAATTATAAAGCTTCCCAGATAACTCACGTCTTAGACATACAAAATACCTAATAGGTATAGACTTATATAGGAAATCACAGCTGGATTTGGAGAAAAGGACACTTAACAGCAAAATATTCATAAACCAGGTGACAAATTTATAATTATGTATGTATGTATGTGTGTGCAAACAGGTACTTGTGCACACAGGCCAGGAGTTGCGTCTGTGTATATCTGGGCTGAGTTTGGGGCTGTGTATTCCTAGACTAAACTGGTCTGTGTGACTCATATATTGATGAGAGGAAGTTGGTACCTTTGAATGGATGTCTGATTTTATTTGTTTAATTATTGTTTGCATATTACCTTCAGCCTTACATTAGTGGGGATGTTGGGCAGGGTTATACACTCCTTAATCTTCACAGAGAAAGATAGATGTTTTGCAGAAGCAATCCCAGGATTCCTTGGGACGGGGGGGTGTGCTTCAGATTACCATTGTAGGAGGTATGAGGACTTTTTAAGAGTGGAGGGAAGGGTGGGTCTAAAGATGTATGGAATTTTGTGATATGTGGTAGGTAGTAAATAAAGAAACATTTTCTTCATGTGTACTTAGTTTGTTATCAAACAACTAAATTATAGTGAGAATTCTCTTTACTAAACAGCCCCTGCAATATTTAAGTGAGAAGATCAATTGCATGACGAGATGGACCTCAGCCACAATGTTCAGATTCAGATCTAGATCTGAACACTCACAAAATTCGGAGATCTTGGGACTGGCAATTTGTTTTAGACAAACTTTACCAGTGATCAAGATTACAAATTTCAGATCTAGTTCTAGGCCCAGTTCCAGACTTCTCCAAAGCAGCTGAGTGGTTGGATCCAATGTTTTTCTTCAATCCCGTCTCTAATTACAAGGGCAGTTTACCTCATAAGGCAAAGAAACTCCACAGGAAGCCTACTGCAGAAGCTTTGTAGTGAACAAAAGCAAATGCTTATTTATTAATAAAAAACAGGTGCAGTTCTGCCCCTGCCATACACAAGCAGTGCAAGGATCAGGAAAATATCTAGTATTTGGTTAAGCAGTTGGCCAGACAGTGCATTGTGGACATTTAATTTATGCTGTATATAATTGTAAATGAATATGTCACTACACTACACATAGATACTTAAATGACCCTTCTCTAAGTGACGTTTCCTGATTTCCCACATCTAGCCTATTAGTAAAAACTCCTCCTGGTCAAGTTTATTTTTGTTGCTGGTGTTTTTCACTTCTTCCTGTCTCCTTTAATTTCTTCTGTTAAGGATAGGGCCATATGACACAGCCAAAGGAGATTTTTCTCTGTCTGCTTGCCTCTGCTTTTAGGCTGGGGAGACAATTTAACTTGGAAGCTTTCGCTTCTTATAATAAACTGGTGCTTCAGCTGTCACTCTTGTTCATCATTAAGCTATGGTTACCTTTATCTCTGTTTTTCCCACAGACTGTCCAGCCAGTACCACTCTTCTTCCTAGGCTTGAAGTTAGCAGCAACAGAAAAATGTGTGCAATCTCAGGGCCTTAGTCTTCTGTGTGGTTGTTGGTTGGTTTGTGTACAAACCAGCTGTCTCTTTAGACAGATGATGGAATTACTCTGTCCAGTAGCATAATTCTGATGATGGGTAATGGGAGGTATGTTTGTTTGCATCCTTCATGCATACAAGAAAAAAGATCTTGATGACAAATAGCAGCTGACCAGGAGTTAGTAGTATTTTTTCTTGATTTTTTTTTTTTAATTGAGGTGTTTTACACACAAGCTCCCCCCTTCCCCCCGCCCCTTTCCTGTATTGCTTCAGATCTCCTTGTCTGATCATTGAGCTGTGTGAATTCCTTTTGAACCAACGCTTCTATAACTCAGCAGCAAATCCAGAGCTGTAATATACTGGGGTTCAACAACACTTTGTTTGAAATGACAGTACAATGCAATGCTTCGTCTCTATCCAAATAATTAAGACCTCTGTCCTGTAACCTGTCCTCATCTGTAGTCCAGCTGAAGTTGATTGAACTACTGACCTGAGGGTCAGGCCTTAGTGTTTTTCAGAAGCACTTTTAAAAAATTGTCCTGAATACATCATTAAAGGATTGGAAAATAGAATCAGTTGGACTGAATACTACATCCTGTCAATGTCATTCATGGAAGGATAAAGATGTGTGTGGGATTTTTTTTTTTTAACATGTTCAGAGATGACTTTGGTGATTTTTCTTTGGACAGGTATGTGCAAGGTTGATGTATAGTAGTCGATAATAAAAATAAAAAACCCAACGATGGTTACATATGTTCCTTCTTCCAGGACAAATAACTTCTACAAATGAGCTAGTCAAACTTTTTGAGAGCTCAGACTTTCCAATATAGATACTTAAGTTTTCTCTACCCCCACTTATGCATTTACATTTGCATGTTTTTGCAATAGCATCTTAAGTGCTGACATTTTGAAATTTGTCTGTAAGAGTCCTTTTTCAATGTAGTGACTTCAATAAATAACTGAGGGTGAAATTCTCCCTGTGTACAGAGCCAGTTTGAGGCCTGTGAATTGTTTAAATTCCATTTAAGCCTTATTTTGAGGGCTTAAATGGTTCATAGGCCTTGTGCTGACCATCTGCACGGGGTGAATTTCACCTGGAGTGAGTAAAAAGTTTGTCCTGAGTCTAGAAATATTTCTCAATCCCCTAAGAAGAGAGAGAAAATCACTGCAACAGCAGTTCTGGTGATATTTCAATAGGGTTATTGAACGAGGGTTATTTAAATAATAATCAAGGGTCCACAAGTTATTTTTATTATTCTATCCTTTTTGTCATGTTTTTATTCCTCTAATTTTTTTTTCTTTCTCCAAGTCAAGAAAAGCCTCAACTCAATTGGATTTAATACTAACTGGGGAAAAAACAATGGAGAGAAAATGGAAAAATCAAAAGGAGGAGATAGGCAAGGGTGCTAGAAGTAATGTGAAATGGAACTGGACAATTCTTTCAAGACTTGGTTTCAAATAGGATGAGTTATAANAACCAACTAGGGGAAAAGCTTTTCTTGACCTGCTGCTCACAAACAGGGAAGAAATAGTAGAGGAAGCAATAGTGGATGGGAACCTGGGAGGCAGTGACCATGAGATGGTCGAGTTCAGGATCCTGATACAAGGAAGAAAGGAGAGCAGTAGAACAGAGACCCTGGACTTTAGAAAAGCAGACTTTGACTCCCTCAGGGAACTGATGGGCAAGGTCCCCTGGGAGAATAACATGAGGGGGAAAGGAGTAGAGGAAAGCTGGCTGTATTTTAAAGAAACCTTATTGAGGTTGCAGGAACAAACCATCCCCATGTGTAGGAAGAAAAGTAAATATGGCAGGCGACCAGCTTGGCTTAACAGTGAAATCCTTGCTCGTCTTAAACACAAAAAAACAGCTTACAAGAAGTGGAAGATTGAACAAATAACCAGGGAGGAGTATAAAAGTATTGCTCAGGCATGCAGGTGTGAAATTAGGAAGGCCAAATCACACTTGGAGTTGCAGCTAGCCGGAGATGTTAGGAGTAACAAGAAGGGTTTCTTTAGGTATGTTAGCAACAAGAAGAAAGTCAAGGAAAGTGTGGGCCCCTTGCTGAATGAGGGAGGGAACCTAGTGACAGAGGATGTGGAGAAAGCTAGTGTACTAAATGCTTTTTTTGCCTCTGTCTTCACAGACAAGGTCAGCTCCCAGACAGCTGCACTCTGCAGCACGGTATGGGGAGGAGGTGACCAGCTCTCTGTGGAGAAAGTAGTAGTTCGGGACTATTTAGGAAAGCTGGACGAGCACAAGTCCATGGGGCCGGATGCGCTGCATCCGAGGGTGCTAAAGGAGTTGGCCGATGAGATTGCGGAGCCATTGGCCATTATCTCATTTCCAACTAGTAAACTCTAGTAAACTCCGGACGACTGGAAAAAAGCTAATGTAGTGCCCATCTTTAAGAAAGGGAAGAAGGAAGATCCAGGGAACTACAGGCCAGTTAGTCTCACCTCAGTCCCTGGAAAAATCATGGAACAGGTCCTCAAGGAATCAATCCTGAACCACTTAAAGGAGGGGAAAGTGATCAGGAACAGTCAGCATGGATTCACCAAGGGCAAGTCATGCCTGACTAACCTAATTGCCTTCTATGATAAGATAACCGGCTCTGTGGATGAGGGGAAAGCAGTGGATGTGCTATTTCTGGACTTTAGCAAAGCTTTTGATACAGTCTCCCACAGTATTCTTGCCAGCAAGTTAAAGAAGTATGGGCTGGATGAATGGACGGTAAGGTGGATAGAAAACTGGCTAGATGGTCGGGCTCAACGGGTAGTGATCAATGGTTCCTTGTCTAGTTGGCAGCCGGTATCAAGTGGAGTGCCCCAAGGGTCGGTGCTGGGGCCGGTTTTATTCAATATCTTCATTAACGATCTGGAAGATGGTGTGGACTGCACCCTTAGCAAGTTTGCAGATGACACTAAACTGGGAGGAGTGGTTGATACGCTGGAGGGTAGGGATAGGATACAGAGGGACCTAGACAAATTAGAGGATTGGGCCAAAAGAAATATGATGAGGTTCAACAAGGACAAGTGCAGAGTCCTGCATTTAGGACGAAAGAATCCCATGCACTGCTATAGACTAGGGACCGAATGGCTGGGCAGCAGTTCTGCAGAAAAGGACCTAGGGGTTACGGTGGACGAAAAGCTGAATATGAGTCAACAGTGTGCCCTTGTTGCCAAGAAGGCTAATGGCATTTTGGGTTGTATAAGTAGGGGCATTTCCAGCAGATCGAGGGATGTGATCATTCCCCTCTACTCAGCACTGGTGAGGCCTCATTTGGAGTACTGTGTCCAGTTTTGGGCCCCACACTACAAGAAGGATGTGGATAAATTGGAGAGAGTCCAGCGGAGGGCAACAAAAATGATTAGGGGGCTGGAGCACATGACTTACGAGGAGAGGCTGAGGGAACTGGGATTGTTTAGTCTGCAGAAGAGAAGAATGAGGGGCGATTTGATAGCTGCTTTCAACTACCTGAAAGGGGGTTCCAAAGAGGATGGATCTAGACTGTTCTCAGTGATAGAAGATGACAGAACAAGGAGTAATGGTCTCAAGTTGCAGAGGGGGAGGTTTAGGTTGGACATTAGGAAAAACTTTTTCACTAGTAGGGTGGTGAAGAACTGGAATGGGTTACCTAGGGAGGTAGTGGAATCTCCTTCCTTAGAGGTTTTTAAGGTCAGGCTTGACAAAGCCCTGGCTGGGCTGATTTAGTTGGGTTTGGTCCTGCTTTGAGCAGGGGGTTGGACTAGATGACCTCCTGAGGTCCCTTCCAACCCTGAGATTCTATGATTCTATGATTCTAGGGACTGATGCGTGACATTTTATTTATCCAGGAGTCAGAAACAATTATAAAAATACAAGTACACATCATGAATAAAAACAGCACATGAACCAAACCTCTAATTAAAATAATTAGATACATTTTATGCATTTTGTCTTGCTAACCTCCCTATCAAAATGATTATGCTTTGTCTAATTCAAAGAGTAAATTGCCTACTGTAAAAACATGTATCAGTAGTGTGTCTATGTGTGTGTGTAACTTTTGCAGATGATATTTGACCAACTATTAAAAAAAAAGGTAATGTACTGTGACAAAGTCAGGCTGGACAGCTGTAGAGAGCGGACCTGTTGGGTTCTGGGAAGCGGGCGGGCACAAGCCCACAGCTAAAGGCCCCTTCCCCAGCCTATGGGGAGGAGCTACTGAGCCTGGGCCTCAAATAAATACAGGGGACAACAGAAGAAAAACAATGACAGGTGTGAAGGTCAAGGGGTCAAAAATAGGGAACCTGAAGAGGACACCGAGCAGGGGACCTGGACAGTGCCCACTGCTCCTCGAAGGTGTCAAGGGAGCCAGTGGATGCATGAACGGAGAGAGGAATGGAAATAGGCCCCACAGTTGCAGAGCACCCCCTCGGCCAACATCCTCTCCCTGTGTAAGAGAGGGGTGGAAGGCAGATGTATCCACCCGAATGGTAAAAGCCATTTTCCTGATGACCTGAAAGAGGTTACTTCAGCTCAATTAGGGACACCTGAGTCCAATTAAGGGCTGCCTCGGACCTTTAAAAACCCCTTTTCTGGTGAGAGAGAAAAGCTGCAGCAGGGCTAGTGACAGAAGAGAAAAAGGCTTCTTCTGGATGGAAGGCTGCTCTCCTCGCTATAGGGGAAGCAAGCATGGCAGTTTGGGGAAGGACTGGCACCCAGAGACCAGCATAATGCAGCAACACCCCAGGGAGAGGGCAGGAAAAGGTATTCCCTTTTCTGCGTTATGAACTTGTTTCTTTTTGTTTGGCTGAATAGTACTCCTTGGGCCTACCCTGAGGCCCACCTTGCAAATATGGAAGAATAAAAACCCAAGTGAGGAATAAAAACTGTAAGTACATAAGAACCACCATACTGGGACAGACTAATGGTCCCTCTAGCCCCATATACTGTCTTCTGACAGTGGCCAGTGCCAGATGCTTTGGAGGGAATGAACAGAACAGGCAATCATCGAGTGATCCATCCTCTGTCATCCACTCCCAGTTTCTGGCAGTCAGAGGTTAAGGACACTCAGAACACGTTGAACAGATGTTTTCAGAGAACTATCCGCAATGACTCCAAGATCTCTTTCTTGAGTGGCAACAGCTAATTTAGATCCCATCATTTTGTATGTATAGTTGGGATTATGTTTTGCAGCGTACATTACTTTATCAACATTGAATTTCCTCTGACATTTTGATGCCCTGTTACTCAGTTTTGTGAGATCCCACTGTAACTCTCTGCAGACTGATTTGGACTTAACTATCTTGAGTAATTTTGTATCATCTGCAAATTTTGCCACCTCACTGTTTACTCTCTTTTCGAGATCATTTATGAATATGTTGAACAGCATTGGTTCCAGCACAGATCCTTGGTGGACACCAATATTTGTATTTGTACTTGATATCAATCTTTCATATTTTGACATGCAATTTCTCTTGTATGTTTGAGTCCTAATTCTGAAATCCTTGATCATTCAGAACTCCCATTGAAGGCATTAAGAGTTTTGCTTGTAACGAGTGAATGATCTGACCCAAATTGAACATCTTTTAGCGGTGACTAAGGTCAATGCACTTGACCTACTGCAGACTGGTGTATAAATACTTATTTTTTAATCTAATTATTAGAGACATCACTAAAATATCATGCTCATGTGACACTGCTTCTTATCTAAGCTTTTGTTGTTTTCATTTACTGTGGACCAACCCTTCTGATTTTATGTGAAACATTGGGAAAGTACAGCACTGCACCCTTGTACTATAGTAGCTTGGTACGCTCAATGGTTTTTGAGTAGACATGCATATCTGAAAAGTGGCAGCCTAGAGCATTATACCTTTTATGGTTTCTAGTCTTCATTTACCTTTATAGCTTGTTTGGACAAACTTAACACTGAAAACCATGTTTTACTCAGTATATGAAATGTCAGTGTAAGCTTTTCAGATGCAGTCCGTTTCATGGTTGGTGTGCTTCAGATCTTTGAAACTTCATCTGTGACTAGAGTGAAAGGATTCGATGTGCCTGGCAGACATTGGTTGCAGTGCATTATTGATTATTGCCAGGGCTGTGGTGCCTCTGTAAAGTCTTTTAGGTGCTATATTGGGAAATGGAAGTACTCACTGATATTCTTTCTCCCTTCTCTATTTTTCCTGCTCTTGGGCCAAGAGTCCAGCTTCCTGACATCTAACTAGAACCTTTCAATGCAAATATACGTCATGCTGTCTTGCTTGATGAAATATTTCTAGTCACTGGTTCATGAGGAAGACTTGGTTATTTTTAACTTCTGTTGCTTTTATATTGAGTATGGTAGCCAATTTCAGCTTCCTGAACCTGTAAAATTCAAAATGTTCAAAACACGTAAGCAATTTTTTTCTTTCTTTGTGCCCTGTGTAGGAGTCACAAACATCTATATGGATACCCAAACTAATGGGGACACACATCACTGACACCTAAGAGCTATTCCTCTGATTTTTTCCCCCTTTTTATCTGAAAAACATTGCAATGAAGATTTCATGGCATAAACACTAGACAAGAAGTGGCTTAGTCACCAGCATGGACTAGTTGCTTTTTTCATAAGTACAGTAAACTCTGTTTGCCCCAGCTTGGAAAAGAAGGTCTTTCCTTTAATCGCTCTACTGCAAGATAGCTAGTGTCTCCGAGGCAACGAGCACCCTCAAATCCTGTTGCCTTCAGAGGGAAGTAAGGGCAGTCAGGACCTCCTGGAAGGCACTAAAGATGGAATCCAAGAAGTTACTTAGTCTCAGTTTTGTTCCTCTGTGATACACAAAACTACCACTGAACCCTTTAGGTGCCTAAACTCTCACAGCATCTGGGGGGGGGTGTGCCCCCAACATTTAACCCCATGGCTAGAGCACACACCTTGGAGCCCCAGGTTCAATTAGTTTCCCTATCAGAAGGGGAAAGAGGATTTGAACGGGGGTCTCCCACCTCTCAGGAGCACTACTCTAACCACTGAGCTATGGGATATTCCGATGTGGGGGCTCTCCTGTTGAAGCTGTTCCACTGTGGATAAAGAATGAAAAATATTTGGCGCGGGCAGACTGGACCCAGGGTCTCCCACCTCCCAAGTGGATACCACAGCCACTGGACTACAAAGTCATATTCTCGCTCTCTGGCCCAGTGACTGTTCCATTGTGGATAAATATTTAAATCATCATTGGGCCAGGGGCTGAGAGAGAGAATGACTCTGTAGCCCGGTGGTTAGGGCACCCACCTGGGTGCAGGTAGCCCCCTGCTCCAGTCACTCCTCATTATTTATCCACAGCTTCCAGAAGAAAGACTGAGAGCATCCCCACGTCAGAATATCCCACACCTCAGTGGTTTGAGCACTCTCCTGAGAGATGTTCAAATACTTTCTCCCTGTCTCCCACATTCCCTGTGAATGCTTTAACCACTCTTAGGCACCTGATTCCATGCTGTGGATTCCCATGATGTGGACCACTAAGCAGAGCTAGGCACCCCCCTGCAGTCTGGATTCGGGTGCCTATTTCTGAGAGAGGGGTAAGACTTAGCACACACCCTTCTCTCAGCAACTCCCATTCACTGGCCTGGGTGGGCAGCTGCCTAGGGTCCTACCCTTGTGGATCACATTCTTAGGTGCCTGTCTCTCCCCATTTATTATATAGGGAGCCTAAGCTCCTAACTTGGCTTTGTGGATCACAGTGTTGTTCCTGTGATTTTTCTAGGCATCTAAAAGTTAAGCCCCGCAACACCAAGCATTGCAATGCCTATGTCTCTTTGTGAATCCCACCTAAAATATCTCGCAGACTCAGACACAAGTGCTCTGAGAAGCACATTGGAGGTCAATGAACTGTCTCTGCATTCCTTGTGTTCCGCTTGGCTGAAGAGCTCATCAATCTGACAAGCTACTTATTGTTTGTATGGCATATAATATCCTACTCTTCCCCATGTGCAGAGATGTCACCATGACGGGGTACACAGAAAAATTTACTCCTGCTATTATTTCATGACTAGAATAAATAGCACTTGAGTTATTTAGCATTTACAAATTGTATTGTTATAATTCTTTTCTTTAAAAAATTGGGATGTAACTGTTTGCATATCATCATGCAGGAACAGGGTACAAACCTCAGTGTAGAATTCAGTAATCCCCCTAAATATCAAACATAAATCAGAGCTACTGGGGCTATGGGTCACCTCAGAAGCTAATAGTCATGACCTTCTGCTGCATAAAGTCTAGAGTCAACCAGTTTTTAAGGGCCAGATCCTCAGCCAAGGGTAAGTCATCTTTGTGAATTCAGCAGTGGAAAGGGACTCAGTGCTACCCTCAAGGGACAGCTGGGGATTCCCTGGTGGGTGTTCGCCCACCTCTGCATAGGGGGTGTTGCAGGGCTGGTCAGGAGCATGGAGCTATTTTCACTGTTTGCAGCTTTCTCCCACTCCCAATAAGGTCACGGGAGCACCGCAGAGCCCATTATCTGTAAATCTCCTATATGATGTTTTGTTGGGTATGTAATAAATAATTCAGAGTCAAATGAGAAAAATGCTTCTTTGGCATTTTGGGAGACAGCTGGGAAATAACCAGAATAAGATGCAGAATAAAACCAACCCACCAAGGAGTTGAAACAAAAGATCTTCCCACCGTGTTTTTCCACCACAAGAGAGGGGGACTCTGTTAGCTGCAATACACACAGTATAAGTTGCTTGTGCAGAATTTTCTAGGGTTATCAGTAAAGTTTCTGACTCATTTGCCTCTACTTGCACATGACTCATGGGATTATGAACTATGGAATTGCTCTTTTGCTCCTGTTATCCAAACATTCCAGCCAAAATATTTCAAGTAAAACGTAATACTAGGGTGCAGTAATTTGTTACTTGAAACAAGAAAAGCTATGAGAGACTTCCAATTGTCTAATAAATGTTTTTTTTTACAAGGAACTATAGCCTCTTCTGGAAATTTCATAGTTCTTGGCTAAAACTGTGCCACTGGCATGGAGGTTCACAGAATTGCCAAAAGTGAGTCAACTTGGCAGTGTCCCCATCTGGACCTGGGCTCATTGATATTTCAGATATCAAATGGACTGGTCTATTTTTTGACATTATAGTAAGGTTTTCAAGTGCTAGTGTGAGACCATTTTAATTTCCTTCTTGGCTATTTTTAAAGGCAATCTATTAACACAACCCATTTCCCTAGTGAAATTTGATGTATATAGTTTTTGTAATATTGTATGAATTAAACAGAAACACTTTCCCTGTATTAGCGTATGTGGCTGTTTCATCTATTAACTCATATTGGAAAAAAAACTTGCACTTTGTTTCAGATTTCGCTTGTAAGTAATTTGCCAGGAGGTGAGTTGCTTTATTAAATTCAGGGTTAGTATCTGGCTTTCAGTATAAAGAGAGAGAATTCTAGCTCTTTAAAGAAAAATGTTGCAGGGAGACTGGGGATAAATACATTAAAGATACTGACATACAAGGTGGGTGAGGTTATATTTTTTTATTGGACCAACTTCTGACAAGCTTTCAAGCTTACACAGCTCTTCTTCAGGTCAGCTCTGTAAGCTCCAAAGCTTGACTCTCTGACCAGTAGAAGTTGGTCCAATAACAGATATTACATCACCCACCTTGTCTCTCTAATCTCCTGGTACCAACAAACAGAGGCAGCTCTATGTATTTTGCCGCCCCAAGCACGGCAGCCAGGCAGCCTTCGGCGGCACGCCTGCGGGAGGTCTGCTGGTAACGCGGATTCGGCGGCATGCCTGTGGGAGGTCCGCCGGTCCCGCGCCTTCGGCGTACCCGCTGCCGAATTGCCGCTGAAGCCGCAGGACCGACGGACCTCCCGCAGGCATGCCACCGAAGGCAGCCTGACTGCTGCCTTCACGGTGACCGGCAGGCCGCCCCCCACGGCTTCCCGCCCTAGGCACGCGCTTGGTGCGGTGGTGCCTGGAGCTGCCCCTGCCAACAAAGCTACAACCATACTGCATACAACAAAAAAAGATTGTGAGGCACTCAGATGCAATAGTGATGGGGCCATATAAGTACCTAAAATGGATACAAGCATCATTCAGTTTTACAAATAAGAATTGATAGGTTGCACAAGTCCACTTTTGACAGAAATGGGAAAAGAAAAACTCTTTGATATCAACCATGCCACCCTATAGAACAAATGTGCCAGATCTATGTAGTTGGCTGTACTGTTTGTAGCCTGCTAGAGCCAGGAATATAATCCAGGTTTCCTCATATTACTCTGTCTAGAAAATAGTTGTGTAAGCCACTGGTAAAGCGTGTGTTGCATCAACCTCTAGTGATTTTTCCAGATCACAGCGGTTCTCAAACTTCATTGCACCATGACCCCCTTCTGACAACAAAATTACTACATGACCCTGGGGGAGGGAGGGGAGGGTCAGAGCCCAAGCCCTGCCACCCCAGGTGGGGCAGAGGGGGCTGGAGCCGAAGCCCCACTGCCCCAGGTGTGTATGGAGCTCAGGCTTCAGATTCAGCCCTGGGTCCCAGCAAGTCTAATGTTGGCCCTGGTGACCCCATTTTAATGGTTTCAACCCACTTTGGGATCCCGACCTACAGTTTGAGAACCGCTGAGATAGAGAATAACAGTTTACTACTGCTACCAGATTGCTCCTTTAGCTCAAGTAGTAGAGGACTGTGCTGTTGATCTGAAATCCTGGTGAATTCCTGACCTTATTTAAATAAATGGGAGTTTTGCCATTGGACTTTAATAGGGGTAGGATTTCATCTCTGAGGTCCAACCCAGCTGATGGATCCATTCAGGTGATCAATATGGAATCTGATCATGAGTCAAGCAGGGAGGTTAGTTTACTTTATTTAAAAAAAATAGGAAATTACAATGCAAAAACCAAGTTAAAAGAACATAAGGCTGCAAAATCAAGCGCTCAAAAATTAGATAATGCCAGCATTAAAGTTGCCACTTTAATTCATTTCCATTGTGTGTCTGACTTATGATACAGCCTTTAATTGTATGATCACATATTATTTCTGTTATAGGACCCCCTGCCTCATTCAGTCTATAGGCTGGACGATGATTAAGGAAGACAGCTGTAAGAAAAGAGGATACTCTTATGGTTCATATCCTGCACTGGGGCCCAAAGAAACCTGGGCTCTGTCTCTGTCTCAGACTTCCTATGTCTGACAAGAATGTAAAAATGCATGAGCACAAGAAGGCTGAATTAGGGTTGCAGGAGCAACCTTAATTCTGTCAACCTTACTGTGTCTTCATACACAGATTATTGATAATTTCCTGTATTAGTATGTAATAGGGAAGAGCTTTTCCTTTTGCTGCATTGCAAGATCCTCCATTTATCATTGACTCATTTGGCAGCTCAACACAAAGAAACAGCTTGATTCGAAAATCCGTTGGTTTGGGGAGCTGACAGAGATTTGTCAGTCTTGAAACTTCTTCCCATCATGGGAGATTTCCCCCTTTCTTTAGAACTGCCTCTGGCGTAGATTCTCATATTTAATGCTTTAAGGCTCATAAGGTCTAAAGAAGAAAATTAAAGCTTTTTAGTATCAGAGAAATGAGCAAAGTTGACTGATTTTCAGTTACTGCTATATAGTTAATTCCCATTTTGATGATATTCCTTCTTGGGTTTTGTGAACAATAAGAGCTGAGTTAATATTTAGTTCCATAGCCTTAGATGTGATCATTATGAAAAAGCTTTTGAAGCATGCCCATTAATTCTGACACCATTTCATTTGGGTTTTTTTGGGCTGCGATAGTAGAATGGATGGTTTCTTTTTTCTAAGGACTACTCAAGTGAGGAGCTGTTTGTACAATTAGGCATGCGTCTGGTATATAAAGGCCTGATCCTACAAACCATTACCCGCATGAGTAGCATTCTGTTTACGTGTCAGAGTACAGGAAGAGTTGAAGCCCCTTCTATTAGACCCTGTGGCGGAGTGACGACTCACCGGCACGGCGCCTCCTGCTGATTGTCCTGGGAATTAACTCTTTCCAGCCCAGAGCGCCCTCTGCAGGCCGGTGTCTCACCTGCCGCTGGCCCCGTGTCCCTCCTAGACCCCGGTGCCCTTTGCCCAGGGGTTCTGCCCACCACAGTACCCCCTCCCTCTGGGTCTCCCCTCCCAGGGGAACCCCCTATCTCCATCTTGCTACTGTTAGTCTCCATTTAGCTCCCGCTCGCTGGGGCAGACAGCAGCCTATAAACCACTCAGTCTCAGCAAGGGGCGTTGGACCAGCTGCCTCTGCCTATTCCTGGGCTGCCCCTCTGCAGCCCTAATACCCTTTTGTGGGCCCTTAACTTGGCCTGCAGCCTGGGGCTTTGCTAGGCTGGAGCTCCCCAGCTCCCTCTGCCTTTCACCAGCACTGCTCCACCTCAGGTATCCTTCTCAGCTTCCCAGGCAGCCAGGTGTCTCTCTCTCTCTCCTAGAGAGAGAGTGTGTGTGTGTCTGGCCTTCAGCCCTCTTATAGGGCCAGCTGTGGTCTGATTAGGGCATGGCCCCACCTGTGGCTGCTTCCCCCAATAAGCCTAGCTTTCCCCCGCTGCAGCCCTTTCCCAGGGCTGTTTTAAGCCCTTCAGGGCAGGAGCAGGGTGACCACCCTGCTACAGACCCTTTCAGATTTTTTCAAGTTATAATAGTTATTTCTAACCTGTCTATAACTTTGGGATGCAAGAGTCCTATTCCTTATGTGGTACCTCCCATTAGGGGCTCTTGCTCAAAGCATTCTCTCTAGTGATATTTGAGTTGGTTTAATGAACAGATGAAAATGACCAGTAAACAATGCCCTTACAACAGCAAATTTAGTGAACATTTTGAAAACAAACTATTTCAATGTCTTCGTCACTGATGGTAATTATACAGTATGGCTCAGAGAATCTGCTCAGATAAAACATCATCCAAAGAATAAAGAGCTATTGGTAATGTTTGGAAATGAAGGGACACTTATTACTTAATGACGTTGCCCTTTTAATTTTCTATTAAAGCTTCACCCTGCTAACAGTTCAGAAAAAGAAAAACGACAGACTCAAGTGCCATAAAGACTTATTTCCCTTTTGTATAGTTTAAATAGTTCTCTAAAGGACAGACAAGGTTAGCTGGTGACTTTCTAGAGACCTTATTTTAGCGCAATCTGATGTGCCGTTATTTTATTTATTGATGTGTTTGCATTATCGCTTGTCTGTTGTTGTGACACTCTGCCAAGTATCCTTTGTTGTTCCATCCTGACTGCAATGTGTGCACCTATGCAAGTATCATAGCAGTCCAAGCCGATCTAAGCACCTTATTGATATCATGTTCAAGCTAATGCTTAATTATTTTTTGCGAGAAGGCTGCCACATGGCATTTGTGGCTGGAGCTCTCTCCTGCTCCCATTGAAGTCAATAAAAAAAAATACATATTCCTTGTATGTTTTATATATATAGACACACACAGCCCATCCATTTTCTGAAACAGCAACAAATTATATGGCAAGCCTGTTAAGGCACAGGCCTGCATCAGTGGCAGTCTGTAGCTGCATCGCCCCAAGGAGAAACCCTGGGAATTATTGTGCCATAGGGTGGCACACCGGCCTTTCTTCTTCGCTCTGAGAACTCAGAGGGAGTGTGGGATAGGGGGTAGTGGCAGGGAGCAGGTTGTGATGCAAAGTAACCTTAGCACACAAGGCTCCAGCGTGTGCCAGAGAGACTACACCTACTGAGGGAGGAGAGTGTGCCACCTCATCTCCTTCTACCCCTCCATCCGGCGAAGGGGGTGCATCTCAGATCCCAAGCAGGAATGTCTACACTGTTATTTTTAGCGCCATTGCACAAGTCCAAATCTGTAGACCTGGGCTCTGAAACTCACTGCCACGGGTGGGGGGTTTTTTTTAGTTTGTTTTTGTTTTACAGCGTAGACCTACCCTTTGAAGTGGCTCGTGCCCCAAGTCATGCAATCAAGAAGCAACGCCTGAGCTTGGGGGATCACAGGGAATGCATCCGTGTCTGCTCTCTGTTTGTGTTTGTAACGGGTGGCCAGGGGAGATGGGAGTATACATGGAAGAAGGCTGCTTGTGAACTCCCCAACCCTCCAGAGCCTCTCTGCCAAGGCCAGGCACAATCTCGCCCTCCTTTCTGCAGCATCGTACTCCAAAACGTCTGTGCTGAGAGAAAAGTTTGTATCTGGTAACTTTAAATCTCTGAGAATCATTAACTGAAATAGCTGTAAAGAGAGATGAAATTCAACCATCCCCAGTGCTCCAGGTACTCTTCCTGGTATTAATACAGTAATTCAATACTGTACAAAAAAAAATCTAATTTCCATTTGATGAAGGTTTTACTTTTTAATAACAAAAAATACCCTGTAGTGTCTTCTTAAAGCTTCCCATTGCCCTGATGGGGCTTAACATGAGGAGGGAATGGTTTGAAAAGTAAATTACAGCTTAAAAATGGCAATTTCTGTTCCCTCTGCATAACCTGAACTGGTCTGGCTGTCAATACAATTTCAGCCTCTTAGCAGGCAAGTATCAATACAGCCGAACCCTGGCATCAATGAGATCAACAGTGCCAGCACAATGGGGCAGCCACTGCCCAAGTGGTCACGTTCGCCATCATCAATCAATATTGCAGCTGATACAACCTATCCAGTTAGCATGGGAGTTACATGCCAGATGCAAGCTCTGGCTGTTGATTTTCACTCAGCTACAGATTTACAGGGCAAACTTAAGTATTTTTCCTTTAAAGAATGAAAATCCACAGACCCACTTATAACATTCTAAATCTCCCTTAAAGTCCTTTTAATAAATACGCTGTCTTCTCTTTACCCAGATAATTACCTTACCTTCTCCAAGAGACTCCAATTTAATTTGACTTTCTCCTCTTGTATAATTTCTGCTCAATCCTGTAGGCATTTATTCTTCCCATTGCTTCTCCCAGACTGATTTCATTCACCAACTTGGTTTAAATCACCTTTATTCGTGAATTTCCAGCCCCCAACACCCACCTATGTTGAAAACAAAAGTGCAAGAGGGAACAATTTCATTTTTCACTGATTAGGCAACAATTAATATATGCCAGCTTCATTTCCTGTTCAACATACTTCACCCAGATCCGCCGATAGGAGGCTGGAGCAGAGTCCCTTCCCCAAGAAGATACTGAAGTCTGGTTTTTCTTTTGATTATTTTAGTAGACTGAATTCAGGTAAAAAAAAATGCTAGGTTGACATCCCTTAAGGCTGAACCCCTGTGTTTATCCACACAACAGGGATAGCGAGGGGGTAGGGATGTACCCGTAGTGCAAGAGTAGATTTGCTCTGTGATAGAACCCTAGACTTCATGGTCATCAGCTTTCAGGCCTCTCATGACTGGGAATAGAACTCAAGGCTTTCTCATCCGAAAACAGAGGACTTTACCAATGGGGAACTCTCCATTACATATACTAATGAATCCAGCAAAACATTTAAGCATCTGGTCAGCTTTAAGTACATAGGTAGTCCCATTGAAGTCAAGGTGGCTGTATGTAGCCACTCCATAGACATGTCTATTTTTCCCCCAGTACGCCCCTTACATTGGGCATCAGCATCGCTGAGGTGAGTAAACTGCTATGCAGGTTATATAATAACTTGGGGTTCCCTTACATCAAGGAAATCACATAGAGCTGGTTAAACCAGTTTGCAGCTACTTTATATTGACAGACTAATGCAAGATGGCTCCAGCAAGGACCTAGCCCAACATTGCATTTCAAAAAGTTTTACCTTTTTTTTTTTAATCTTGATTTTCTTCCTCCCCTACTGTTTCAACATGCAGAAGTGTCCCTGTAACCTTGCTAATTCCGCTGCATTTCTCAGAGTCAGTATTTGTTCTCCTGTTGCCTATTTAAAATGGATAAGAGGAACTGCTTTGTTGCACAACCATGTAGACACACAGAACAGAAATCTTCCTCTTATTTCAGTTTTCAGTGTCAGCTGCGGCACAAAGTCATCACTCCTTGTCATGACACATTTAAGGAAGCAGCCTGAAGAAGCAGAAAGCACGCTCATTCTCTGAACATTGAAAACGGAAGGAAAGTACAAAATTGCTCCTGTGCTTGCTGACTGTATAAATGGTTCAGAATCATTTGTAGGTGGCTGACTGGGCACACACTCTGCCTGCCTGAAAGGGAATTGTTTGAAACATCCCAAACGTAGGCATAAACTAATGAAAAGGCGGAGTAGTCCTGTGAATGAATAATGTGCTGCAAACTGCTGTTAGTTCTCCTGCCTTTAAAACCACAACCACATATTTAAAAGTAGAGCTGAAAGAAAACAATTATTTACAAGTAAGGACGCAGAGGCTTATAGAAAACATTTACCGGATACATTATTTCCTGAAAGTACAAATCCCAGCCTTGCCAGAGCAGAGGCTGAGGTACCAAAGGTGGCTCCAAGCCACTCACCATCACCCCAATCCTGGTGCTGGCTAGGGACTGAACTGGCTCTTAGTGCCAGTTACAGCAGCCTGAAGATTAATCTAGGCTTTAGGGGGGCTGGGAGAGGATGGCACTGGCCCTTTAAGAGGGAGCAGGGCCAGTGCACCTGTGCCTCATCAGCTCACTCCAGTTGGGCTTAAAAGAGGACACCTGAGGCCTAGTGGAGGGAAGCCCAGTAAGAGAAAGATGTAGTGAAATGAGGGGAAGCCTTGATGAATCAGGCCTGAATGCTATTCAAGAAATGGGTAGAGAGAGCAGATGGGGCTCTCTCTGCTAGCTCCATTGGAATAGAGAGATGGGCTAGAAGTGAAAAGGTCTTGGGGAGGGGAGGCAGTAGGAACCTACTGGGATAGATCTGGTGAGGGGCTGACCCCGTGAGTCAGAGATAGCTGGGGAGACAGAAGCAGCAGGAGTCAGGCGGGAGATGAGACCTGTCAGAGGCCTCACGTTTGGGACCTGGGAGAAGAATGAAGGCCGAAGACAAGAAGGGTTTGCTGGTGTCCCCAAGCCAGGACTAGAGGACTGAAGGTATGCGGAGCAGCAGTGGGAGTTGCTGGTTTGCTCTAAGTTGGGGTTGGAGAGGGCTGATAGCAGAGGAGCAGTGGAGGGGCTTGCCCATTGAGGTCTCCTCGACTGGGCAGGTGGACCCAGAGGAGCCTGGAGAGGATTGCAGGAGTGAGGGACGCTCCCTGGGTGAGGATGATCTCTTAGCAAAGAGGCTCTGGGGTTGGGAAGTTGAAGTCCAACTGGCAGGGCTTGAGTGGCTGTCCTGGCAGAGGGACAAGAAGGACAGAAAAATCTAGGTGAGGTAGAAGATGCCAGAATTTGGTATGTGTTACATCAATGGCCAAGAGCACATATGATTTTAGGGACTACTTGCCCTGGGGTGATAAGTGAGCTTATATTTTGGGAGTTAGGTTTGATAATAAACTGGCCCCAAGGATGGGCATTGTTGAGGCAAGAGAGCTTGAAGTGGAATTCTTGGGTTACCTGAAAGGGCAAACTGAGGCAGGACCAGAGGACTGAAGGTATGCCATAGAGGGTGCTCCAGGAGAGGTTTTCCTAGGACAGGGCCATTAAACCAGTAAGAATTGTTGGCGTACGGGTGGATTTAGCCCTTTCTCCACAACCACCCTTTTTGAATCCTTATGAAAGGAGAGCCAGGATGGACCTGTGTAGAGCTTGTCTCTGTTCGCTCTACACCATCTGAGGATTCCTTCATATTTGGCAAATCCTCAGCTGCTGCTTTAAGGGAGCTTGTAAGGTCTCTCTGCACCAGTCTTATGGTGCAAGCTGAGAAAGCAGTCGGGCCCCAAATAATATCTGGCTATCCGTACAGCTGGCTGAGGAATGAAAAGAAATGTATTTGAAAAGAAGTGCCCAAATTGGTCAGGTAACTTATTTGCAACAAATTAGTTGTATTTCCCAACTTTGTAGGTTGTCATCTCTTTGGGGAAGGATAATGTTTACCTCTGTGTTTGTACAGCACCTGGCAAATCAGAGGATCCATCCTGACTGGGGCCTCTGGACATCCTCCGTGTGATGAGTAATAAAAAATTATTAAACTATCTGAAGGACGACCATTAGGAATAAGATTGAACCTCTTTAGTTGCAATCAGTGTCTCTAAAAAGTAACATTAAAACATAAAATGTAGCATTGGGCTGAAATCTGGCTCAAGCAAACTACATAAATACTTGTGTCTCTAAGTCATTTTAGTGGTCTCCTAAATTTCTCTGTTCTAGGGAAAACGATACAAAGAATATTCTCAGGAGTAGCACAATTCACTCCAGACTGTAGGAATTGCTGACTATGGACCTGATACAAAGCCCAGTGAATTCAAGGGGAGTCTTTTCATTGATTGGAATGGGCTGTACATCAGGCCTGTGGCCATATCCTTGTCCCGTTGAAGTCAATAGCAAAACTCCCATTGATCCCAGTGGAGTCAGGATTTGTCCCCTTGTCTATAGGAACTAGATGAATCCACAAATGATCACAAGAACTACTTGTTAAAATTGTAAAGTGGATAAGGAAATCCTGCTAGGTTTCCATTAAAAGGAAAAACCCTATTATGTATATATTTTTGTAAACCTCTCTAACCTCCACCATTCTTCCCCATGCCCCATTCCATTAAAAGTTTGACAGGGACAGGGACGGGGGAGGTGGGAGGAGAAAACCCTATTATCTTTTTTGTAAACTTCTCTAACCTCCACCATTCTGCCCTTCAAGTGTCCCAATAGGACACTAAATGACAATCATCTAGCATGATTCATCCCTTATTGATAACAACATCCACATATGTTTATGGGAGATAAGGTCTCTTTACCTAGATGTCAGAATCAGTTGTAGGCTGAGTGCATAGAAGGAACAGGAAGCATTCTCTAGATTTTTGTTGCTGCTTTCATTGCTTGAAGGGACATGTCTTTTTAAGGTCAAAACTATATGTAATTTGGCTAACTTGTTCTGTGAGGCTGAAGTTAATTCATTTCTCCCTTATTTGTCTGATATTTTTAGTACCACAGATCTGCCCCAGAATCTTGCTTGCCACTGACTTTCCACAGATCCTGAGACAAACAAGCTTATGTAAACACATGCCCACTTACAGGGGTAGACTGTTAAGAAATTAGACAATACAGTCTGCACAGATCTAGTATTTGTTCCAAGCTCACTTTTCTAAAGCACCTTCTTGAATGTTGCAACCATTGCCTGATGTGTATGTGAAATATGCTGCCTGCTTAGTTTTGCATGGTGAGATATGCATGCATATAATTTCTTTTGAAACTGACATTCTGGGCTACGTTCTACACTGTAACTCCACTGATATCAGTGGATTGTATCAATGATAAATTCAACCCATTTAAAAAAAGAGTAGCATACAAGGATTCCACCAGTTCTAACATCATCCCAAGAATTAGTATAATCACTTGGTTTTGTTTCCTATGGAAACAGGCTGGACGTGAGAGAGCCTACAAGACTGCACACTACACTTCTAGTTGCCATCACAATAATCACCAACCTGCATCATTTCTGGTATAGCTTGTTTGTGGGAAGGGACAAAATTCATATAATTTCAATTCAAAGTTTACTGTTGGCTGAGTCGTTATCCCAGTGAAGTTAGAGGCAAAATTCCCATTGACTTCAGTGGAGGAATAAACAGGTCCAAGATTGAAAAAAAAATTTGACTGTTCCATTATTTAAATAATTGAAAAGAGGATTGTCTGTTTAATACACCTTGTTCTGGTCATCACTAGGAGACTACATGGATAAACATGCAGCAACCACATATTTCTTAAGCAAAGCAAACTGCAATACAGCTCTAACAAGTACTACTACTCATTCTTAGGAACTGCTCTTTACCTAGTCAAATGTTCTGATAAATGTATCTGCAATTAAAGCGTAATCTACCATGCAGACTAGCTTCTGATTCAGTGCCTGAGTTTGTATTCTTCTTAGCTGTAAGGTACGTCATAGGGTAAGCTATGACTCCAGTGTAATGCTAGCAGAGAGAGCAAAGCTTATGACAATTAGTGGAGGTAAAAATATAAGAGCACCAATGCAGTTCTAAAACATACCTGTTTTTTCAGGCATTACTCTATTGACTATTAAAGGCATGAGTCAAAATTTTCTAACTTGGCTGCCCAAAGCTAGGTACCGAAATCAGTGGTGTTTTTTCAGAGGTGGATGAACTGTAGCTCCCACTGCAGTCATAGCAATAGTGCACTAAGTATCTCCATAACATAAAATCTGTGTATACAATTAAGTTAGACGTTGATCCTGCAAACACTTGTGAACATGCTAACGTTTAAGCACCTCCCACTGATGTCACTACTCAAATGCTTCAAAGTTAAGCAAATTATATATATATGATTACATGGCCAGGGTGGTCAATCTAATTATTCCATATGAGTTTTATGGCCCGTATGTCATAAGGATGTAAAGCAGTATGATGAAAAGCTTAGCAGTTCAAGAAACAATGGGGAAAAAAATCCTCAGGAATGCTTATGTGTAGTATGGGCAATGGGAAAAGCAGCATGGCTTTACCAGCAAACTGATTCTCAGTGATAAACCTTCATAATTAAAGACCCTGTCTCTGGGGGTATTTCTGTCTACACTACTATTCAATAGTGTCAAATACAAGAGCTTGAAATTACACAGAAAACTGAACTCTGCTGTCATCTTTTGCCAAACAAAAGAAAAAAGTAATATCTGGCAATATTTCATATAAACCTTCTTTGAAAATACCTGCATTTAAAAAGTTGACTGAGCTAAACTCTCCTGTTTTGGAACACCAATAATATTACATTGGCATTATAAAACCTTAATAGTGTACTGACTTCTTATTGTTCGTTATAATGAATAAAAACTGTCCCTGATCTAGAAAACACTTATGCATGTGCATAACTTTTTGTACAAAAGTAATCCCATTGAACTGAGTGTGTGTTTACAGTAGCAAGGCCTATTTATTTGAGATTTATTTAAGATCTGCTATTGTGTGTCCAGGGAGGTTGAAGTGTTCTCCTACAGGCAACCTCCCTGGACACACAATAGCAGATCTTAAGGTGGCCATCCTAAAGCAAAAAAACTTCAGGACCAGACTTCAAAGAGAAACTGCTGAGCTTCAGTTCATCTGCAAATTTGACACCATCAGCTCAGGATTAAACAAAGACTGTGAATGGCTTGCCAACTACAGAACCAGTTTCTCCTCCCTTGGTTTTCACACCTCTACTGCTAGAACAGGGCCTCATCCTCCCTGATTGAACTAACCTCGTTATCTCTAGCTTGCTTCTTGCTTGCATATATATACCTGCCCCTGGAGATTTCCACTACTTGCATCCGAAGAAGTGGGTATTCACCCACGAAAGCTCATGCTGCAAAACGTCTGTTAGTCTATAAGGTGCCACAGGATTCTTTGNTCCCTTGGTTTTCACACCTCTACTGCTAGAACAGGGCCTCATCCTCCCTGATTGAACTAAACTCGTTATCTCTAGCTTGCTTCTTGCTTGCATATATATACCTGCCCCTGGAGATTTCCACTACTTGCATCCGAAGAAGTGGGTATTCACCCACGAAAGCTCATGCTGCAAAATGTCTGTTAGCCTATAAGGTGCCACAGGATTCTTTGCTGCTTTTACAGATCCAGACTCACACGGCTACGCCTCTGATACTTGTAAAAGTATTGCAGATAGTCCCAGTGGCTAAACATGCTGCAAAACTGTGGAAACTGAAATTGGATATAAAATACATGTGTAGTGAAAATAATACAATAAGTATCATATTTTTTAGGGAATGTCCCCACTTGTCCTATCAGTTTCTGAGATGAACCTGAGGCATGATGGAGGCAGAACAGTCACACAGGTTACAATTACTCTTAAACCCAGATCTCCTACATAGGTCAAAGGAATGGCTTGCATACTCAATGCCTAGTCGTCTTGTTACTCAGGAAAAACCCCTATTGATGCCAATGGGAATTATATTTGAATAAGAACTACACCATTAGTCCATGAAAGACTAAATATTAATATAAAATAAATAAGTATAGCCAAGGCCACTGAAGGATTTACTCCAATGTAATTGAGAGCCAAATTTGACCCTACATGCCCTTAACCTGCAACAAACAAAGGACACTGTCCAAATATTTCTAATATCTCTTAAGGTCCTTCACTATTTTTATATCCGTGATGGCTACCTGATAATTTTCAATAATAAAAAGAAAGAGAGAACCCAGCAATCAATGACAGGCAATTTATCTTTGCTGTATGCCAGTCCTCTGCAAATGAGAGAACAAATGCACTTCAAACAACTGAACAAGCCAATCAACCTTTCTCCTCTCTCATGATTATGACAAGTACAGCAAGTGCACATTTAAACTGCTTAAAATAGTTCTTCCTATAATTAGTTTTACTACAAATAGCAGTTATTTTTCTCAAACCTGAATACTTAAGAGGGAGTTCTTATCAAGTAACCAGCCATCATTTTTTTTTAAATAAACTCTTTTTAATATAGACATGAATGGTTCTCTAGATCTGGCCTAATCTAATCTTGGGAGTAACTTGGATTTGTTTTATACCAAGCGAATTCCACCTACTCCTCATTCTTATGGGCTTCTGATAAGGAAAAGATCCAGCCTGCTACATATTTAAATATAAAATTAGTCATAGAGCTGTAGGTTACAAGGTGATGGGAAGCTGTGAAATAGACAGCAATGGTAACAGAATCTGCATAGCAATCAGTTTTGTAATACTATAATTAACCTACTTGTGGAAGTATGTGTATTTATGCAGTGAAGTCTGACACCAGCTGAGTTTAAACAAGGTATGTTATGGTGTATTATAATTATGACACCATAATTATAATGTTATGGTGTATTAATTATTACCTTATTGTCACTTCAGCCCATCAGTGCCCTGATTCTGATCTCCGTTACCCTGTTTTTTTCTACTTGGGTAGCTCCATTGACTTCAGTGTAGTTACTTCTGATTTACTTCTCATGTAAATGAGATCAGAATCAGATCCAATATTTCTGATGTCTGAACATACCAAATGTGTGTACCTTGCTATCAGCTTTTGTTTTTTAAAAATGGGGCATTTCATTGTTGGAAGGCCTTAGTATGATAAGCAATTTAGAGTGGAAGGAAAATTCTATTGAATGTCCCTGATGTTTGTATTGTAGATTCGGTTGGGTTCACTTTAAAGCCATGATCTGAAACTAGAGCATGCCACCAGATGATGATATTTCCTGATGACAGAATAACTTGTGGAGGAAGGAAGTCAGTGCAATCTGTAACAATGGCAGGGAAATGGCATAGTCACATTATAACTGGGAACTATATGGTGATGTGGACAGTGGCACTGGCAATATACAAAGCAAGAGAAATTCTTGGTGTTGGCTGCACTGGATAGAACAATGACTAGGGAGAGGCTGGGAAAATATTAGAATTACAACAAATAAGTAGCATAGAATCCATCATAAGGAAGCAAAAAGATAAATTCTGAGGTGTTTGAATAAAGATGTAACATGCTGGGGGTATTGCCCTCCAGAAACCTGAGCAGTACTTCTGAACAACCTACAAAAGCCACTTCTCTCTACAATGAGCCCAGTGCATATTGGAACAGGACCAGATGAGGTGGGGATGTTATTCAGTGCTGTGTGAATAACCATGCCATTCATATGACCCATAAATCACATGTTGAGTCTTAGTGCTTCTATTGAAGGAGCTCCCAAACTCCGTGGACGTAATGAAAAGGATCAGATATAGTCAAATCAAGTTATGCCACTGTTGCCTAAGCAGAGCTGGCTCAATGTGATAACTTCTGCTCTTTGAAAACATGCCACTTCAAAAGTTCACTACAGAAAACCAACCCTCAAATCACACACTTATGCCTCACATCTGTCTAATCTGCTGGAGCTGGGGTGGCTCAGAGTTTAAGACATTACATCACTGTACAAAGACATTTAGATGGCATTATAGCTATTTCAAAGGGAAAGGCGTAGAATTAATTTCTTTCCTTTCCTGAGGACGACCCTGCCAGAAGCAGAAAGGTGCTTCTGAACTAAATATAGCACAGAACTAAATGTTTTATATTTGTAATCTCTTCACCCCAAACACTTTGTGCACTGTGTTTTTACTCTTGAAATTTCTAATTCTTCTTATGGTGACTGGCAATGCTCTTTTCCACAGACAGGCAGACAGGCAGGCAGGCAGGGCCGGCGCAACCCATTAGGCGACCTAGGCGGTCGCCTAGGGTGCAAACATTTGAGGGGCGCCGACGCCCCGGCCGGCCGTAGAAATTTGGGGGCGGGACCTTCTGCCGCCGCTGTTGGGGGCGGGATTTCGGGGGCGGGACCTTCCGCCGCCTAGGGCGCCGGCAAAGCTGGCGCCGCTACTGCAGTTTCACCTGATCAACTAGGGAGGCATAAAATAACACGAATCTAGACCATCTAGACAGGTTCTCTAAAAGGTGCTTTCAGTTTAAAGCTTTTCTGAGATCAGCTCTATTTCTTGGTGAAACTGCCACTAGTCTTTTTCCAACTGTTATTCGGGTTGTTTTCCTCTCATTTCCCCCTCCCTCCATCTTTGTTTTGAGCTTACCAAACAACATTTTATTTGCCCTTCTATTGTCATGTCTGAAATCACTGGGCTAAACCCATCGTGACTGGCAAAGTGATATCCATTATTGCACCTCTGTGTCATGGGGACCCACTTCACTTAAGGAGATTCGCCCCTTAGATACACTGCCTCCATCCCAGAACAGTTATAGTGTAGAAGGATAGTGTTCATTTCTGTTGGTGCTCAATAAGGGTGTGACAAACAGAGGCTATAGCTGGGCTATTTTGAATTAGCACATCCTGGTCCTTCAAAATTCATCCTGTCCTGCAGGAAAGCACCCTCTTTTATAAAAAGTACTCAGTTATTCAATGGAATTAATCCTGGAGGACAAGGCATTACCCTCTTCTATTTAAAGCTTCTATCTTTGCTTCCTCTGTCCCCTCACACGTGTAGAGGCATGCATTTGCCAATGAATACTTCATTCGATTTTCACAAGTCACACGGGAGACGGGGGAACGGGGAGGGGCAAATCTTGCTTGTTTATTTACATGAGTTGTGTCCTTTGGTTTACGTGAGACTGTATGGTGAGCATGATTTAACTAGGAGTACGGCTTTATGCTTTGTATAAGCAAAATGAAATCAGGGTGAGAATTTTTTTCAGTACATTTATTTATTTAATTGAATGTTTGAAATAAAACTATAGATGGCCATCCAGTATGCTAGATGCTTATCCTGTTAGATGAACATCACAACATAAACAAAGTACTGCTGTTAGCTATATCCACCCTGTCCACACCAGCTTGAACAGCCTCAGGGAAGAGATGGGGAGGAGGAGCAAAAGAAATAAGATGAAATCCTCAATCTGAGAGGCATAAGAGATTTCCCAAAATTCTGGACCGTACCAAAGAGACATTTTATTCTTTTCCCATTTTGTAACAATTTTGCATGGATGGTCTGTCTTTTTTGTTGTTAAATTTGATCTCCTGGCCTCTTTCATCACTAAATGGAGGGATCACAGATCAGCTTTCTTCAGTGAATTATGCTGTTACGCTTGACATTGTGAAACGAAAGACATCTCCCCAGATTCCCAAAGGTGAGAGTATTGACATTCTGTTTTCATCATGCAGTACGATGTGCATCTTCAAAGACAAGCAAGTGTTGCTTCTTTTTAAAAGATAGTGTACGTCTGAAACACTCTCTGGGGATTGTCACAAAGCTCAACTTCCAGAATTGTATACAATAAGAAGTGCGATCCTGGCAAACGAACAAACATGAAACACAACAAAGATAGTAAGTATAATTGGACCGAAGTGGATCTAAACTTAATGGAGTTATGCTGATTTACACGAGGTGATGCTCTGGCTTAGCATTGTTTGTTATATTTTTATTGACCTCTTGTCAGCCTGATGTCTAAGGAAATTAGGTGATATTTAAACACTTCATCCCCATGGTAGATGGACATGAGAGGCCTGCAGAGCAGGAGCAACCCTGCTGCAGTCAATGCATGACTCAGCATGAATGCTAAATCAGGCCCTGCAGGGGCAAAACTTCTCACACAAAGTTGTTGGAAAAAGAAGATGCCACATGGTATGTTATGTGCGAAAAGACAGGATAGAGCAAAGCAACTTCTGCTCAGTCGTATGCATCTGGATGGGGGATGTGGCATTTCTAGTATGTATGCCTCATGCTAGTTTGTTCCTTCCGCATGTCACGGTGCACTGCCCCATGGGTAGGTTTCTTGTGGTGAGCCCTGCAGCCTTATGAGAGAGTTTGGAACAAAATAGATAAAGAAAAGTAAATACTGTAGAACGCTATCTGATTAATGGAGCACAGTGGGAAAGCCATATATTATATTTCCGATAAAGACTGTAATAATTCTGACATTGTAATAAAAAAATCAAATCCCATTATTATCTTAAAATGATCATCTCCTGGTTCCCTTCAGATGATATTGTATTTTAGAGTGACATGATTCTGAAAGGGACTCAGTGATGAGAGATGTTTTGTGGAATCTGAGAGAGAGAGCATATTACACAAGAGATGAGGCAAATGAAATAAATAAATAAATATTACTGTTCTTTCTTGTAAATGTAAAGCTTATTAACTGCTTTATGATAAAAGTCAGATACGGCTTCCAGGCACTGAATTACCTTTTCAGCTACTTTCAACCTTTAGCAAACAACCATAAAGATTTCATTGTGGTAGTAATGCAAACTTTGGCCACCTGACCCCATATCTGAGTCATGCGTTATTACAACATGTAGTAGTATTAAATGTTAACAGCCAGCTAACAGATCTAATAACTCTAACTGTGTAAAATAGTCTCCAGATGGCCGTGTGTGTTTTCCAAAATTGGTTTGAGTTATCTTATTGGCCAAATAAACTCACTTGGAAGATCAATATGGCTTGCTGAATCGGGTGCTGAATGGGCTTATACTGTATCTAAATCAATTACACAAATAAACTTGTGAGGATTAATTGATTTTATTAAAATTAAGTAGATTTAAACAAAAAAAACTGTATTTGAAGACAAAACACAGCTGTGGCTGTATCTTCATGGTGTTGGCAATGTTTAGTAAAAAACTCCAGTCTTGGGTTTGTCAGGAGGAAAGGCAGTCTTTAATTCACTGTATAATCACTCAGATCAGTCCGCATCTGCTCAGGTTTTTGGAAATGTTTTAGTTCATACTGAGTATGCTCTGAAGCTTAACATAAGCATTTCATTGTTCATATTACGTTATCTCATCTGATTCCTGTCCTTACAGTTAAATCACTGTCTCCATAGGCAATGCCATCATTCTCCTACTTGTTCAGTGTCCTGGGTCTTGCTCACATGCTCAGGGTCTAACTGATTTCCATATTTGGAGTTGGGAAGGAATTTTCCCCCGGATCAGATTGGCAGAGACCCTGGGGTTAAAGGGGGGAGTCGCCTTTCTCTGCAGCATGGGGTATAGGCAAAACTTGCAGGTTTAAACTAGTGTAAATGGTGGATTTTCTGTAACTTGAAGTCTTTAAACCATGATTTGAGGACTTCAGTAACTCAGCCAGAGGGTAGGGGTTTACTACAGGAGTGGGTGGGTGAGGTTCTGTGCCCTTCAATGTGTAGGAAGTCAGACTAGATGATCATGATGGTCCCTTCTGACCTTAAACTCTATGAATCTATAATCACTTCAGTGATTTAACCTGCATCCACACTGCAAAGTGTGGGTGACTTACCAGCCCAAGCGAAACCAGAATCTGGCCTCTAACCCACACTGCCAGTCAGGCCAGACTGAAATCGCCACTAAACTCAGATGAGAGGTTTGTGTATGAACAGGAGATGGGTTAGAAGCAAAACCCAGATACCAGTAGGAGCTAACTCTGCAGTGAAGTCCTACCCTAAGTGTTTGCAGGAATGTGCCCATACATCAAAGCAACGTGAATTCCTGCGAGAAATTCCACAGAGACTTCTGTGGGTTTGGAGTAGGATGCTGCTGTGCAGTGTTACCATCCCTACCTCATGTGTGACCTCTTAGTCATGTCCCCACAAAACTCCTGGAGCCCCAGCCCCAGAGGGTTAGCACGAAAGAACTTCTGAAGAAAAAAGGGTCTTTGTTACTTGGGCTTTTTCTCGCCCTACCTTCAGAGTGCTGGTTGTTTCCTCCCTGTGGAAAATGCAGGGGAGATATTCATATGAGCCTAGGTTTGAATCAGCACTTCAAAGACAGGCCCAATGCTTATCTTGCAGGTACCTCATCGACCCGATAACGATGTGATCACTTCCAATTTAGCCCAACATTAGCAGCACTGTCAGGTTTCTTCAAATCTGCTCACACAGCTTTGTCCTACCCTGAACGTCTCTTGGGTATTCATAAAGAGCTTGAGTGGGTTGCAACTTGGTGCTTCGGTTGTTCTGATAAATTGCTGAGCCACTGCATCTTAACTTTGGTTGAACAGATGCATTTGCCACACCATGCTTTTGCCCACCTTCACATGTTTTCAGTGTTTAAGAATAAGATTGGGAGCCAGGGATAAGCAAATCTGAGCAGCATGCACAACATGATACTGTATTGTGGGTTCCTTTTGTAGGTTTCATATTAGCCATACACACAAAAAAATGGTCTGGGATGAAAGTAATTGGGATCAAAGGAGCAAGGATCACATTGAACAACTGGCATGCCTAGGCATGTTGACTTCAGTGTGATCTTTTTGAAAGCTCTTCCTACAGTGTTACAGCCTAAACGTAGCTGTACCAGCGGTAACATCTGCCTTATTTCCAATTACGTGCATCGCTATTCAGCTGGTACACACAGCAAAACTGACAGGATCTTGGATAGTGTTTTCTCCTCTCAGACCATGTATGAGTTATCCCAGGGGTAGGCAACCTATGGCACGGGTGCCGAAGGCGGCACACGAGCTGATTTTCAGTGGCACTCACACTGCCCGGGTCCTGGTCACCGGACCGGGGGCCTCTGCATTTTAATTTAATTTTAAATGAAGCTTCTTAAACATTTTTAAAACCTTATTTACTTTACATACAACCATAGTTTAGTTATATATTATAGACTGGTAGAAAGAGACCTTCTAAAAACGCTAAAATGTATTACTGGCACGCAAAACCTTAAATTAGAGTGAATAAATGAAGACTTGGCACACCGCTTCTGAAAGGTTGCCGACCCCTGAGTTATCCACTTCCCCCTCCTCTATGACACTGTGGGTGTGAAACAGCCTTTTAGAGGAAGGAGTTCCTAAGGGAAAATCTTTGCTTTTGCTAGAGGTCACATATTAGTGGATGCTTTTGGACACTGAAACTGCCTGAAAACTCTTGCTCTGCTGTTAGTGCTTTTCTGACATGTTTCCAATATTGCCTAGGAGTCAGTTCTGAAGGCTGCTGGCTTCTCTCTTTAACCCCTGCCCGACTTGAGAATTTAGTGTGTTGTGTCTTTGCCATCTTTTGTAGTGGTTGGTCTAAAACATGCTCACCTGTAACACATTGTTGTATATATCATATTGTAAAAATACCTTGCTGATTTGGGGCCTATGGGGTTAGAGGATGCTCACCAGACTGCTTATCACCTGGCAGGATCAAGTCCCTGATGCCCCCATATTTCTAGAGAGATCTTTGGTATCATCTACAGATAATGGAATGCCCTAGCATATGGCTTAATGGGATCAGACAGCTTAAATCATGATAAGGTGACGATGAATATATTTGGAATAATAAATGCCTCTTGAACTGCAAGATGCATGTAGCATGAGTCGTGGGATGGACTACTGCTCTCTCTATTTATACTTTCAGTTCATTCTGTTATCTTTATCTAACAACAAAATGTTTGGAAATATGTCAAGATCTGATTTTAAACTTTCACCTTTCTTCTCATCTGACTGCCTATCTGACCAGTAAAGTAACAATCATAAATAATAATTATTTAAACATAGAGGGTACATAAAATTCGAAATGAAAAAGAGGAAAAACAAAGTAAGGGAATTAACAAGGAAAACCATGGTGAACATGGTATAAGATGGCAAAGCAGAGCTCTTTAAAGACTGTGTAAATGTTACAGGAAGCGAGTGACTGCAGTGAATTTGCCACTGTCGATACCCATTGCATATTTTTATTTTACTGCAAATATTAATGTTATGATAATAGAGTGACACAGCCTTTAACCTCAAAATTTACTTTCCAAATCTGTAGCTTTATGTAAATTCATGTGAATCTATCTTGTTAAATTTCACATTTCACATTTCCATATCGGCAATAATGTTGGCATTTCCTTAGTTTTAGGTTAGATATCCATTTGTTTTCTTGCCATCCATTCTACTTTAAAAATGCACCTCAGCTATGTTATATCTTCATTGAATGGATGGTGGGTTGGCACCGTAATGCACCAGCCACTGACTCCCTGGTTTGATCTGGCAACACTGTTGCACAGCGAGGTAATTTTAGCTAGAGGAATAGTCAAAAAAGGGACAGCACCCCAATAAATAATCACAGAGGACAAGATCTTGATCTCACCTGAATAAGGGCAGCAGGAAGTCCCACAAAACCTTAGAGATGTTGTTTATCATTTCAAATACACTGGCTTTTAAAACATAAAAATGGCCATACTGGTCAGACCAATGGTCCCTCTAGCCCAGTGTCCCGTCTTCCAACACTGGCCAGTGCCAGATGCTTCCGAGGGAACGAACAGAACAGGACAATTCTCGAGAGATCCATCCGATCGTCCAGTCCCAGCTTCTGGCAGTCAGAGGTTTAGGGACACCCAGAGCATGGGGTTGCATCCCTCACCATCTTGGCTAATAGCCATTGATGGACCTATCCTCCATGAACTTATCTAATTCTTTGAACCCAGTTATACTTTTGGATAAAATGGTGCATATAAAATATATTGGGCCAGTTTCTTGGCCCCAGCTGCTTCGCTTCAGGTGCACCAAGGAGCTGGAAAGTTGCCCTCAGCTGAGCTGCCTTTGTTAGCTCAGAATTCCCCTGAAAAACGGGAATCCTTGAGTAGTGTAGAGACAGTATAGCCAACCCTATGCTGTCTGCTCCCCGATGGGTGAAAAATGGCCATAGAAGGTAGGGTAGAACACATGATTTTCCACCTGATTCTCAGCCAGTGCAGGGTCATAATGGGAATTCTGTAGTGGGGTAACATGGAACAGCCCCTTAGCCTGTTTTATCTACACTGGCTCAAGTCTGGGGCAGTTAAAAGGTGGCTTGAAGCACCCTGATCACTCCAGCTGCACTGAGAACTGAGGATCTGGCTTGCTATTCTTAAGTTTAAGATTTATCCCCAACTCTATAGCGTCATAAATGTACACAGTGTATTATACGTGTTAAATTATTTCTTTCTTCCTTTTTTTCTGGTGAAATACATGTTTGAAAAGTCAAACTGTATTATTATTTTCAGAATTTGAATCAGAGCTTAAAAATTAGTGCCTCCCTGACTGTAATATAACAGCAGACTCATAACACAGCATTGACAGGAGGCAGTCCCTGGAGCCTGGCTTTTTGTTCATTGCAGTAAAACTCTTAGTATTGCCAATGGCAGAAGCCATAAAATATTGAAGATACAGTATCAACAAATCTGAAAAATGGAAATACCCAGCAAAAGAAGAGAGGGTTTAAAATATGTTTGCTCTTTTCCCTGTGCTTTGAAGTTCAAGTCCGCTTTGACACAGTTCTTTCTGGATAACAACATTTACATTTTGCAAAAAGACTATTCCTGACCCATATTTTATTTTTCAGGCAGGAGCAATTTGGAAATGGTAAATGTTATTGTAACAGCAGGGGTCCATACTGAAGGTGTTTAATTTCTGTAATTTCTGCTTGGTAGAAATGGGGGAAGTTTTCCTGCAGTGAATGAGGATTGAAGGCTGCCGGAGCATACATATCTCTTCTCTATGCAATTTGCAGTGGATATTGTCTCTGTAGCATTCATTAAAACGTAACACTTCTAGGTAACCATTAGAGCTGGCTGAAAATTTTTGAATGGAATGTTGATTTATAGAAATTGAATCATTCTTCAGGAATGTGTTCATTTTTTGATGAAATTCAGTTTGGGGGAAAAACTGAAATGAAGTGCTTTGAAAGGTTTTGATTTTTCACTTTGAAACTACTTTTCATTTAGAATTTTATTTTACATATTATAACATTCTGAGTTTATCTAAATGATGTTTCTATTGATGGAACGAAAGGCTGGGTTTTTTTTGAAAATTTCATTTCACAGGAAATTTAATATTTTATTGGTGTTCTTTCTGATTCAGCTTGAATGAACACAGATTTTGAAATCATAGAATTTCCTGTGAAATAGAAATTCTGGTGCCCACACATTTCTAGTAATGTCGGGGGGGAGGAGGGCTGTAACAGGGGCAGTTTGACCTAGTGGTTGGAGCCAGGGGGGTGGAGTCTGTTGGAAGTCACACCAAAGGTCAAAGCCAGAGTCAGTCAGGAGCCACACTGAGGATCAAAGTCAAAATCAGAGTTGGAAGCCAGAAGTCACATCCAGGGTCCAGCTGGAGTCAGTAACTGGAGTAGGCCGAGGAAGCAGAAACCAGGCAAAAGAGGAAAGAACTAAGAACAAAGAACCAGGTGGGGTAATAGAAGCAAGGAGCAGCAATTAGGTGAAGAGGCAGGAACATGCTTTGAGGGGTCTGGTCACTGCAGCCTAGCAATTAGCTGCTCAGAAAAGGTGTGGGACAGGAACAGGAAACTTTATAACTGGTGGTGTCCAATCAACAGTCTGCTGCTAGTCATCTGGCCCTGCTGAGTCGGCAAGTGTAGCCTCTGGTGGTGGGGCATAAGCTGTTGTTCCCCCATCTGACCCTGCAGTGTGATGGTACAGAGGATAAGGGTCTCACTCGACAGGACTGGGTTTGAAACTTGTGGTGCCTGATGAGTAATCACCTTGCTTGCATCACCAGACTCCTGCTACAAGAGCTATTTTGTCCTTGTATGATACATTTTGCTAACTGCCTGGCTTTTCCTCTGTGTCTAGAGCTCCAGATATTGGGGGAAATGCTGACCTTATCGAAGTTAATGAGGCCAGGGTTACACTATTTTTATGAAAAGTCACAAAATAGCATAAAAATGCCAAAGCTTACCAATGCCAATAATTTATTTTAAACATATTGATTTCAGGATGTTTATTGTTCATTATTGCTATGAAAAAGTCCTATAAAATTAGTAGAAAATTATAACCTTCCTATGGTTTTCTTGATCTAGTCTACATAACTTACTGGATAATTATATCCCTCTATAGAATACTATTACTTTTTTGGTGCCTCATTGAGATATTTATCACTGACCTCCTACAGCGGATACATTTTCACATTGCCAAGGTAGTTTTTCTAGGGCAGGGTTTTGATTTCCAAAGCTTACACTGCTCTTGCTGAAACGTCTTGCTAATATGCTAACTTTTCAATGGAATAGCTTGTGAATAAAATCAATAGCGGTGCTGGAAAGCATCCAGAGCTGTGTTTCTCGGCATTGGATGTAATTCAGGTATTGTGTATTTAGCAGGATATTTTTTAAAGGAATTCTGAATGTATTGCATAAGAAAGGTATCAGTTTGAGAACCCAGGAGTCTGAAGCCCTATATTTACATTGGGACAGGTCCATCACAGGCAAGGACACTACTGGATGGTTACTCAATAATGACCCAGTCCTGGAAGGATGCTGAGCACCCTTAAATCCCATTGACTTTAAAGTGAGTTAAGGGTGAGCAGCATTGTTACAGTAACCCTCTGTACACTCACTACTCTTTTGAGAGTGGATCCAATCACTTGGTCCCACATGCTTCCAAGCCAACTGGCTCTGGGTAGAATCTAGTCACTGGCTGTAGCTCTGGAACTCTAAAGCACACATTCAGGCTCAGACATCTTGTCTGATGCCCTCTCTTGGGATGTGGGACACCGCAGTTCAGACTCCCTAGACCCTGGAACCAGTGCCTCTGAACTGCCAAGCTCTCGTGCTTCCTCGGAGCTCCTCCAAGGCTGGGGGCACTCTGGACTTCCTCATTTAACCCCTTCAGAGACAAGGAACACTGGCTTAGCAAAGGAATTTCTTAACCACATTGACTTCACTCTTAAAACACTTGAGTTACAGACCTCTGAAAGTAACGAAAGTCCTGAGACATCCCCCACCACACCCCCAGTTTGAGCTCATCCCTCTTAGGAGTCTGAGGTTTATCAGAGTTTCAGGCTGGGCAGAGTCCCTCCTGCCCTCTCTCTCCTGCAAGTCCTTTTTACATGGGTGATGATCAGCCCCCTGCAAACAGCAGAATCCTGCTCTTGAACAGGCCTCTTTCTCTGTGCCATGTGCTCAAATAGAGAAGCTCTGGATCCATCAGGCATGCTTGCCTCTCCAACTCCCCCACCTGCAGGCCCCTGTGTACAAAGACCATTGTTCCATGGGAGTGCACCAGTCACTGAGAGTCATTCAAAGCTCCAGATTGTGCTCACAAGGAGCCTTCAATGAGGTATCAAATACCTTTCCTGGGCAGGGCAGTTGTCTGGAACACAGTTACAAAAGGTTGCCCTTTTGCAAGATTTGTGCAGACTCAATGCCAATATTTCCACAAACAACACAACACAGAGTTCATTATTTGGTACTGTCATGTCCCACTCTGCCACAAGCACTTCTTGGAAGCACTCTGCATCTTCCCTTTTGCCCCAATTCATCAAAACACTTAACCACATGCCCATGCTTAAAGAAGAGCATATATTTAAATATTCTGCTGAACTGGGAACTCACTAAGTAAATGTGTTTCCTCTGAGTAAGTATGGAAACATATCCCAGCAAGATGTTAGGTGCTGGCCTTTGGATGAAACATAAAACCAAGATCTTCAGAGAAGGGCAACTAAAATGATTAGGGGTTTGGAACGGGTCCCATATGAGGAGAGATTAAAGAGGCTAGGACTTTTCAGCTTGGAAAAGAGGAGACTAAGGGGGGATATGATAGAGGTATATAAAATCATGAGTGGTGTGGAGAAAGTGAATAAGGAAAAGTTATTTACTTGTTCCCATAATATAAGAACTAGGGGTCACCAAATGAAATTAATGGGCAGCAGGTTTAAAACAAATAAAAGGAAGTTCTTCTTCACACAGCGNTTATGTTCTTATCTTCACCACTTTTGACCATTAAAGATCTGATATCACTTTTCATAACAAGTAAGGATGTTAATGCCAAGTGCCTGGCAAAATCCCAATTCAGATAATGAATTACCTGAAAATTCTCTGTCCCTGATCCAGCTGAATACAGTACAATTTGTCCTAAGTTTGTGTTTTGTACAGGGTTATATAGCTGCTAAGTAGCAGTCTTGTTTTTATTAGTTGCACAGCTGCAGGATGTCCACAGTACATGAAATGATATTTATCTATCCCAACCCATGCCTCCCTCAAACGTGTGTCATGGGATTTAATTAATGTTTGCAAAGCGTTTTGAGATCCTCAGCTGAAAAGTACAAGGTAGAGGTGCAAAATTGTATTAAGTAGTAGGATTTTATTATCATTAGTTTAATCAAGGATTTCTATAAAAGGTCAATTTATGGCGGCTGCAATGGTGCTGGGTTCCCACATTCACTAATATGATGGGGCAGGAGACCATTACAGTGCTGCTGTCTGTTCTTGTGGGGCACTGCCCACTACAATGAGCACCTCACAGGGGATTGTCCACACCTTTTGCCCCGGTCCTTCCCTGGAGGCTACACCTTGACATGGTGGGAAGCTTTGTGTGTTCCAATGACCCCAAGAGCTATGCTGGTGGGAGTTTTAACTCCTGGTAAGGCCACCCAAACTGGATATGTCAGAAGGTAAGGACCAGACTAAAAGCAGCCCACTGGTCCTCTGGTTTGGGGGGTTGAGTGATAGGCCAACAACCTATCCTCGTGAAGAAGTGAAGTTAGAAATGCAACAAGACAGCTATTCCAGAAAACAACACAATAGACAGAGATGATGGAGCTTTGATTGTACCCTAAGTGAAGTCTGATAGTCCAGGAAGGATTCAGATCCAGAGGTCTCCTGTGCTCTAGACAGTTCCAGTGGCCCAGAACCAGGGGAGTTGCAAGGTACATCTTTTCGAAAGCTTTAGTGAGAGCTACATTAGTAAAGACCGCTCCCTGCCCACGACCTGACAGGAATGGGTGAGGAGAAGGCAGGGTCATTGCTCCACTTCTGCCATCACTGATCAGCAAAGCTGTCCATCATGGTGGGGAGCACATACTTCACCCTTCTAAAAAGCTTTGCAAATGGTATGCTCCCCGTGAACAGCTCTGGGAGGCAATGTACATTCTTGAGGCCTGGCATTTTTCCAGTGCTGCTGCTGAGACAGTGTGGCTCTACACAACAACATGGAACAGTAATTAACTCTTACTATGTGGCCCACAGGGTTAGAGTAGTCAGTGTCTTCTCCACTCCAGCCAAATCAACTCCTACTCCAGCCAAAATTCCTTGTTCCTGCATCTCCTGCCATATGTTTAAAGACGGACATTATAGATCATGTTTATCATGTTTCCTTAATTTCTCCTTCATTTCGGGCCTCTGTATGTCTGTGCTTGCTCATTCCTTCAAATTATCGCACAATGACTTTATAAGTCCACATAGAAATAAATGGTCAATCCATTGCATATGCAACAGCTTGGCGAACTTGTCACAGAGACCAATTTATTCATTGCATTTATCCATTCACTTTGTGCCCTAAGTTGTGTATGAACAGATCACCTCTTCCACGGAGTTGTTGATCTTGCAAAATTACATGTGATCAAAATGTGATCAAAATTCTGCCTACGGATTGCTCCCTAGCTATTTGCTTTGAATATTTTTTATTTTGATTCCACAGGTCAGATGATATATTTTTGTTCTCTGATCATCAGAGTGCAAGTACTAGAACTATTTGTGTGTATGTCTGAATTCTCATGAATAGGAATGAAAAATTTTAGCTTTCCACAAGGCATTTGAATGTCTTAGGGAGCAGTCCTGCCAGTAAACTTGTTCATTAGAGTATTTCTAGAAAAGAGACCCCAAAAATCCAATGAATGTGTGTGGATACTATTTGTAGTAGTCATTCAATCATATGCAGTTTTGCAACCTATGAAGTTCTTTTTCCCATAATTAATTATTCATTTTACTACGTCGAGGAAGATTTGAATGTATCAGAGACAAGATCTTGGATGAACTACAATTTGGGTAAAGTAATTTTCCCTCCAATTTGTAGCAATTCCACTAGAGAGTACTTATACAAAGGAGCAAGATGATGAATAAAATATATTAAAAAAAAATCAAAAAGGTCAGAGAGAAACAAACTCGTAGAACAAATACGTTATTTGACCTGGACCAAGCAACAATTCTGCAAACAGAAGTCTCAAATCTTGTAATTGCACCTCCATTTTTACTCATTCCTTATGCAGGCCATTGACTTAAAATTTGCCAGAGTAAAGATTTAAGTATAATGCAATGGGCCAAATCCGGAGGAGGCAGTTCTAGTAGGAGTAATATTTAACTGGGATTTGGATAATTCAGGGGGCCTCAGTGGAGATGTTAATATGGCAAGAATGAGATATATGGTGCAGCTTTTAAATATAATTAAAGTGAAATCCAAAAGGAGGAGGTGTTCTGGGGAAATATGGCTGCAAACTTTTTAGAAAAGCATATTTTGGAAGAATGCAGGAAGTGTTGCATAAAATCAGATTAGAAAAAGCAATGGAGGGAAAGGATGCAGAAGAGAAATGGAAAGTGTTCAAAGCTAAATTAATTTGTGCCCAAGAGTAATAGTGGCCATCTGGCAATATATACAGAATCTGTACGCTGAGAGAAGGGAAACAACTGTTTGGATGCAAAATGAAAGTGCAAAAAGCATCAAAAGCAAGGAATAACTATATACAGGATAAGGACAATCAGAGGGGCTCTGGGAAGGTGACAATAAAATGAAGTACAGTTAAGCTGAATGAAGTATGAAGGAGAAGAAAGGAAAGAGTTGTACTAAGACAAGGTTAATATGACATTTGGAAGCACGAGCAGAGTGAGAGCTCATTGGGAGAAATCATGGCCTCTAAAGAACAGCACAGGTCATTTGTTGCATTTAAACATGAGACATTGCCAAACACCAGGGCCAAATCACTACCACCTTTGGTAAAATATGAGAGAGGGAAAAAATCCCCTATGAGGAGGCAGGGTTTCGTTCCCCAGCCTCACTGACATGGAAATGAGCTGTGATTCTGACCTAGAGGATCCCTATGAACCTGCACTGATTTTGGGGGATTGGCAAGAGTCCAGTTGAAAACATTTTATTGCAACTGTTTTCCAACAGAAAATGCTGGTTTGACAAAACTGATCTTTTATTAAATCAGTTTTTGAGTGGAAAGGTTCATTTCAAAACTACTCTTTTGTTTAGCAATTCACTTTTTTGTACAAAAATATTAAAATAAATTTTTAAATGGTAGAAATCAATGTGAAGTATTTTGAATGTATCAAAATGAAATGTTTTGATTGACCCAAAATAAAAAAAAATCTGAATCTAATTTCACAAACAACTTCAAAATGTTGGCATTTTGTCCCAGTTTGGGATGAAAATATTCAATATCTTTTTTTTTTCCATAATGGAAAATGCATTTTCTAACTAACTCTAGAGGCCAGTGCTATCCATGCGTAGGGCCTGTGACTCCATGCCAACTCTGTCCTCCTGGCAGCCCCTGTCTTCTACTCCCTGAAGATCCCAAGCCTGCAGACTGCCCTATGGACTCCTAAAAAAGAGAAAGATGGACTCCTAAATAAAAGAAAGTGCCTCCAAGGTAGTTGGTTCCCTTCCCCAAAGGAGAGGGGCATCCATGCCTTGGGGACATAATATGGTGCTCTTTAATTAGATTTGTAGGAGGGATGGTAAACCAAGACAGGACAAGCAGCATGAAAAACGTGAAAGGAAATTAGCATCCTCTGAAGACAAAAAATTGGCAAGCCTTAAGCATCAGCTGAGATCAATCCTAGAATTGTGAAGAAAGTGACAAAAGACGAGTGCATGAGCTATACTGAGAGAACTGATGGAAATGCTACTTCCATAAGATGGAACATAGTGGAACATCTCTAGGTAAAACAAAACTGTGAAAATACCATTTTTTGCAGGCAAAGTGAAAACTGGCAGTTCCCCAAGGCCCTAGTTAGGAGACATCCTGTTACTAGAAATTAATGAAGTATCTTTGAAATATCCTGTGCAATGCTTGTCAGCTTGAAAATTCTGTTAGTAGGTCTAAGTCTTAGACATCTTGTAGAGTCTTTTTTCAGCACCATATCTTCAGGTAGGTCTGAAATACACAAGGTGCAATCAAATGGCTTAGAATTCCTTTACAATGGCCAGCCTGATCCTAGTGCTGCTTTCTTTGTTAGTATCATCCCCGCTGCACCGTCAGAGTTCTGTGTATGCTGCCTCCTTTACTAAAGCCTGTAGGGCCATAAGAAGTTGAAGACATAGCCCAGGATCAACATGGTATAGGGGTGCTCTGACCACACCCCTTTTCACTGACCATGCCCTTTTCCCCCAACTATGGCAGCTGCAGGAAAGGTTGTGGTGTATAAACCCCTTCATCGGCCATTCACTGCTGCAGTGTCACCCTTGCTGTATGGTGATTCTACCTGGGCAGTGTAGGAAAGTTTGCTGTCAAAACCTGTGACAGTGCAGTGCAAAGCATCTGCATTATCCTGAGGATCTGGCCCTTAGGATGTAAGGGATTGATTTGACGGGATTTAAGTACATGCTTCATTTTAAGCACTGGCAGAAAAGTGGTTTGCTGAATAGAGATGGACTTCACCGTGTTCTTAAAGTTAAGTAGGTGCTTCATTTCTTCGCTGAATTGGGGCCTAAGACAAGATAATGAAATTTAGACTTTAATCTCTTATCTATTTGTAATGGTTTGCAAGGCTACAGCATTACAGTGGGAAAGAGAGCATCAATAAAATAACAGATGTACACGCACATTTTTAAAAACAGTAGAGAGGATATAATCTCAGGACTGGTCTACACACGAAACTTATGTCGGCATAGCTACTTCTCTTGGGGGTATGGAAAAATCCACACTTCTGAGAGACACGGCTGCATGGACCTAACCCCCAGAGTAGACAGCGCTAGGTCAATGGAAGAATCCTTCTGTTGACCTAGCTACCACCTCTTGGGGAGGTTGATTACCTACAGCGATAGGAGAAACCTGTTACCGTAGTGAGTGTCTACATTGAAGTGTTACAGTGGCGCAGCTGAATGGCTGCAGCTGAGCCACTGTAGTATTTTAAACATAGGCGTAGCTTCAGGAAATGTCTCACACAACAAAAGAGCTACACGGTGCTCACCAGCATAAACTGAAGTTAAAAAGAACTTCAAAGGAATACATCGTCATAATCACCAAGAGATGTGTGGAAATACCATTACCAATACTACCAAGAGACACTATTAGAAGTCATTATAAAAAGGAGTTGGGTTTGTCCTTTGAGGAAGAGGTGTTATGGAATAAATCAGTTAAGTCTAAGAAAGGGATAGGATTTGCCTCTTTCCATTTTAAAATTCAGATTGTGTCATGAATTGCTTTCTCGTGAACTTGTAAGTAAAGTGAATAAATGTTTCCTTGTTCCTTATTTTAACTTAAACAAATAGCTGGTATTGGATCCCTTGTTTTAAAAAAAATCAACATCATTTATTTGTGTACCAGAATGTATTTTGGTCAAATGCTATATCCCCCCTTTACGTGGGACATAGAGAAATACTCCTTTGTTGACATGAAAGCATAGCTTTCCTTTTTTTTTACATGAAGAATTTGTGCAAAATCTGATTATCATATAAATTGCTTTCAAAATAAAAGTGGGTTAAAAGAAATAGCTGCTTTACAGACTAGCCCCTTTGCTGTTTGTGTCTTGTTAAATGAATCCATCACTCTGACTCTTCCCTACTGCTCTTCTAATTTAAGATGACCCTTTGCTTCTGGACCAAGTTCATGCTGGTGGATAACAGACTGTGCTAGCCTTGATAAAGTTATTACAATATTGCTCACCGATGGCAGCAGTTGAAGAAACTACATTAAAGTGAAACACAAGTGGTATAAACAACTGGTAAGATCATTGAAGTGAATGGGACTGCTCTTGAATACAGTGTTTGCAGGCCTGGGCATACAGAGAATAATGAAAAATGAATTTGATCTGCTATATTGCCAAATGAGAGGACACTTCTTTCAGATGGAATAATATTAGATCAGATTATACAGCCAATGGTGATTACTATTCATGAATAGGTTTGTAAGCTGTCAGTCCTCATATCCAGTTGTTCCAGAGAATGGATAATTCATAGAACTGGTAAGGTAATATATTGTCTTTCATACTGGTTCAAAATGGGTCCATACCAGTATTTACTGTAATTTCCCTCTGTATTCATTAATACTCATTAATATGTGTTTTTGAACATTTAAAAAATGTATGAAACACTATAGCAGGCCTACGTGCTTACGCTTAGCCGTCTATAATAGTATGATTAGAACCGTTGGTTATATGGTTCATTACATTTATTGAATTGATGCTATTTCAGCTGCTTTTGATGTTTCAATTATTTGAAATTAATTCTATGTGTATTTGAAGTAAGGGTTGAGTCAAGGTCACAAGTAACTTTAAATAAATCTCTAAGCAACGGATGGCTGCAATGAAGAGATTGTTAGACTCTTTGCTCGTATTGATGGAAACCCTTGGGAATCTCTGCTTAACTTTCATTTGTGTTCTGGCCAGTATTGTTTATGACAGAAGTAAAAGAGCTGAACAGTTTGATTTGAATGTTGACTAATGGAGAGTAGGAAGAGCTCTGAGAAACAGCTGAAGAAAATTCAGCTGCAAAAATGAAGCAAAAGTTTACTGTAATTTTTTTAGTGTCCTGTTGCTACATTTTATTTAATCTTTTCTCTTTCTCGGGGCATCTCTTGGTGTATGTGGATAGTTCCCCTTAACTTTAATGGACCAGATGTTCAGCCTTCAGTGTCTAAAGTTATAAGAATGGCCATACTGGGTCAGACCAAAGGTCCATCTAGTCCAGTATCCTGTCTTCCGATGGTGGCCAATGCCAGGTACCCCCAGAGGGAATGAACAGACCAGGTAATCATCAAGTGATACATCCCCTGTCACCCATTCCCAGCTTCAGGCAAACAGAGGCGAGGGACACCATCCCCTAAGTTAGGCCCCTAAATCCATTTCAGGCACTTTCCCCTACTGCCTCTCTTAGTAACTTTTGCAATATCTCTGTTACCAAAATGACCACTAGTTCAGCAGAGGTAAGCACGTTTACACTGAGCTCACAGAGCTTCAATAATTTCCAAAAAGCCATGAGTGGATTTTAGAGTCTCCACAATGTGGTTGCTCAATGCTCTTCCGAGAGAGGAAAGTTTCTTACAACAAAATTCTGCAACTTCTAAAGTTGGCTTAATTGTTTTCTAGGTTTCTTATTGGAAGGGGATTAAGTTACAATGAACTAAGATCGCTTTACTCCTGAATGAAAGCATCCACATGGGGTGGCGCTAAAATGCATTAGCTTATGCACAGTGACTCTGATTTAGCTTTCTTGAGTGTTCCTGGGTAGACATGCCCTTAGCGAGTAAGTTTGTGTGTGTGGTGGTGGTGGGGAGGGGGGAGGCAACAAGTCTTAGTCTATGTTGTGTGCAGTGCTAAGCACATTTTCAGCATTCAACCAATATATAACATAAATAATACAACAGTTGTAATAGCAGCAATAGGAGGTCTTTTGACTCTGCACCCTTTCACATACCCGGCAATAATGACTATTCCAATGTTGTGCACCCGGATTTTAAATTCAGATCATGTGAAATATGAAATAGACAAGTCTTCATTTAACTCTGAGATCAATAAGGCTTAAGTCAAAAGAGAGTAGAGTATTTTGTAATAGTCAAAAATATGGTCGCCTTAATTCTCAGGTAAGTGTAATTATTACAATAACAAAATACAGCTCAATATTAATTGATTCAGAAGTTGCAGAATTTTGTGGTAGATGGCATGCTTGGGAAGTGCCACATACTGGCTTTCCAGCTTGCCACCGTCCACCAACACTGGGATATGCTACAAGCCAGCAGTGGTGACCCTCAATCATATGAAATACTTCTCACTCCACTGAAATATATGCCATAGACCGCAGATTTCTCCAACTCTTTCCCCCATGTCTTTCACAAGCAATTTTCCCATTCTATTGTATCCTTTACACATGGGGATCTGAAATAATTAAGTTCAATTGATAATATTGTCAATATTTTATTGGCTTCAGATGAAAACTACATTTACGGAGAGGCATAATCTGTTTTTTAATTTCTGGATACAAGTTCTCCAGCAAGATCCACATGCTATCTCTGAGTGCTAGATACTGTTTGATCTTGAATTTTTTACCTAGATAAAAGAAGTGTGTAAAATACATGTGGATAGAGAACTTGCTATTTACATTATAATTGGAAAGGCTCATCATGCCTTCTGAAGTATATACTCAATACATTGTCACCACATCTTCATTTTTCATGCAGTAGATTAGGAGAAAAAAATGGCCATAAATGGTGAAACTGCTCACTTGTTCATTCTAGGTTGAGTATTTTTCTGACGATCTGGCAATATTTGCTACTGATAAGCAAATAAAAATGGCTGGCTTTACGTTTGAGTCATTTTCCCATCGAGCAGATTTGAAAAGTTATGAATAGGTTGAACTATCTATCACTTTGAAGATTATTTATAACTGTTGTTTCGGTGTTGGTCATTGTTATGGTTTTCATGCAGGCTGTTCTTCATCTGTGAAGATTTTATATTCAAATTGTTTCATCTGTTGGTTTGTGAAGATGAAAGCCAACTACTGGATGGCATAAAATTAAAGTAATTGTGTTGGGGGGGAAATCAAAGGACATAAGGCTCTGGAGATCTGACCTTTTTTCCCAGTAGAAAAAGTCGGTCTAAAGAGAATGACTACTGTCTGTCTCTCAAACATGTCTAGGTCTGAGAGGAGAGTATATCCCTGGTCAAATAATTCCTATAAGTGTGATTTAAAATGCAATATTGGGTCTATATTTCAAGTAATCTGTGTAATCATATGGAGTCAATGCCCTTGTAACTATGACATACAACTCTCTGTCCGGGGGATATTTTGTATGTGACGTTGTGTGCTTAGCAATAGGCAGATCTTCAGGGAAGTTTAGACTAGTCCCGTCAACGGTGTGTAGTATCTCCCCCTGAGATATAGTCTTTCATATGCCTCCCCCCACCATTTAGCACCATCTGACACTACAACCTCCTCCCTAAGGATAAAGCCATGGGGAAAGGCTGGTAAAGATGCTCTGGCTCTGTACACTGCCTGGTTGGTGGTCTGATGGGGAACATGAAAGACCTGCCATAAATATTTTGCAGATTCACTCTTGATAGGGCACCGCTCCCTATGGCTCAGTAAAGATCCCAACGCCACCCAGCCTCCCTACATTTACACTGGTCCCTGGGAACAGGATTGACTGGACTTCTCCCAGGTGCTTAGTTAGCAAATCTATTCCCAATTCTAAACAGATCAACTCCAGGAGAGAGCTGGCGAGAAAACCTCTTGTTAACCAATTAAATCTTTTCGAACATTGGAGGAGGGGGTGGGAGGAAGAGGAGAATGTGGTGGCTCGTGTCCTCCTTTTAGGGCACTGCCTGGCTTGGAAGAGACCCTGATCTTATTTCTTTGAGACTAGCATTGCTGCATGACCTAACTAGTCACGGCGATAGAGCAGCGATTGCATTCGGCATGTAATCTCCAGGAAGACTTTAATCCCGGGTTTGTGAAGCAACATCACTTGTAAAAGGAAGTCGGTTTCTTTTGGACTAACTCAGTTTTCCCAATAACAAGGAGCGGGCTTCGAGGGCGTTGGAAGGGGCCAGAGCAGAGGACAGGGGCAGATCTTGGGCTCGGAGCGACGGGGAAGGTTTCCTTTGTGGCAAGGCATTGTTAATGCGAGACGCTTGTGGACTCTGGAAGCGGAGCGGGCAGTCCCGATTCACTTTAGGGGACCTTGAGCTGGATCGTTCCAGGCAAGGGCAGGTTCGCGAGGCGAGACTGAAGTTGTAGCAGATGCTTCCCTGGTGGGACCAAGACGGGGAGGGAGCTTTTGGCGACAGTCGGGCGGTAGCATCGGGAGATGTGCAGAGCCTCTATCAGCCTGGCCCCCACCTGCTTGAATTAGCCCACTGGGCGCAGATGGGCTAGCAAACTTGCCGCGAAGGCTCCAGACGTGGGGAGGGACGCCTGGATATAAACGCGTGCAGGAGATCGCCAGGGCTGGGATCCTGAGCCAGTCCCCGCTGCCCCACGCCGGGGGAGGGGGGATTCCGCTGAGTTGGGCTGGAGGATCACTTTTCTACCGCGCATTAGAGAGCATCAGGGGTGCGGGTGCGTGTGTGTGTGTGTGTTTGCGGGGCGGGATACTACCGGAGCAGCAGGCAAAAGAAAGCACCGGCCAGTCTCGCCCCAGGATCTTCCTCCAGCAAATGCATCCCTAATGTTCCCTGGGAAATTTCCCACCGCCCAGCGCCAGGGATGTCGCTCCGTCTCGGGAGCTCAGCTGACTCGGGCAGCGCCAGGGACAGAGCAGCGGAGCCGGCCGGCTCCCCGCACCGCCGCTCCTGCCACTAACTAACTAGGTCCCTAGTTCAGCACCATAGACAGCGCTTCACCGGCGGGACTGGCAACCATGCGGCTTCCTGCGCCTGCGAACGTCTAGAGGGCAACGGACCGGCCCCTTACGCTCCATGTAAGCTACTGATTCTCTCCTGTGTAGGGGATCCGCGGCGGATGGTGGTTTTGAAGTAGGTGAAACTAAACTTGCCTCCTCAGATTATTCGCTCTGGCCCAAATCCCTCGCTCCCAGTTACGCCTAGAGAAGTATTTTTGTGGATTGAAACTCCGCAAGGAAGCCCTGTATATGAAGCGGGGGTGTTTGTTTTGTTGGGGGCAATGTTTGGGGGTCCGTTTAATTCTATATGTATCATTATTATTGCCAATCCCTTGTAAATAGCCATTCAGTCCTGAACGGCATGGCTCAGGTCTGGTCCCATGGCTCTGGCTTGAGCTGCCTGGCTTTGCCATGTTAGAAAGAATGGGGATGCGATGGAAAAGGGGACGCACCAAATGCCAGGTGTGCTTCATTGCGGGTAGCCCTGTTGGAGCTGTGCAGGCCCTGGGCTGTCTAACGATTGGGCTCGTTGCCGTGTTTTCGAGATTTTAAATAACTGTTAAGTAACGTTGCCAATGAAAGTAGGTTCAATCCGTGAAACAAGAATCAAGGCTCTGTATGAAGAGAGCTGGAGACTTCGGTTCTGGAAGTAGGTAGAGTGGAATTGCTTGTTGTTGTAATCCAGGGTTGTGCTGCCACCTGCTGGGAAAAGAAAAAAAAATGGCCGCTGTTTTCAATAGTAAAATTTGTGAATGAACATGTATTCATATGGCATATTACGGTTATGAGCTAAAGCTAATGCTGAGTGTTCTTCTACAGCCAGGATAAATTGTACTCAGAAAATTATGTTCCGAGACCAGGATTAGGGTTACACAACCATTAATTTTGAGAACTATTATTTTACTCAACATTCAAAACACATGTTGAGCAAACACATTATTCTCTATTTAGCCTCAATTAAACAGAGAGGGAATAATAATTTGTACTTTACCATACAGAAAACTTTCACATGAGCCTGTCCAAAGATAGACAATATAAGAGTAACTGAGGTTCCAAACAGCATATTGGTACAAATATCCATCACATATTTTATGAATCATTTCAATATGTATTTCCTTTAGTCATCCTTAGAGTTCTATATGTAAAAAACAGAATAGTAGATATAAGGATCAAAGCAAGAGAAAAAGAAATGAATGCAGGGAGGGATCAATTCTATTATTTTTAATTATCTTTTACTCTAAAAGTAATGTGTATAGCTTTGGGTAGAATTGGGTTATAAATATTTGAGGTTTAGCTACATTAATTGAAACACAAAAAAAGAAACAAAAAAACAACAACAGGTCCACACAAAAAAGATTTCTGTAGATTTAAAAAAACAATAATAATTGGGCAAAATCTTGGGGTCCTGATTTTGGTAAAATCCCATAACCCAAGATTTAAAAAAGTGACTAATGATTTTGAATGTGTGGAAGATTGGGTGCCCTATTTGATACTTCTTTCAAGGGCCCTGATTTTCACCCCAAATCACTAGTCAGTTTAAAATATCTTGGCCATTGATGCCAATGGTGTTTTGTTTGCATAAGGGCTACACAATGTGGCATTCAGTACAGTATATACGCTCCTGCCAACATATATGCTAAGTTCGGATGCTGTTCGGACTTGCACCCTAGCAATAATTTGGTCCTCTGAAATGCAACGGTGATGCAAACATACATCAACCAATTGCCTTCAGGGTGAACTTCACCCCTGCATTCCATAAGAAACCTGGGGTAGTTCATTTTTTGTAAAAAGTAATGGATAGCAGAAGCTGCCTCTCTGCTCAAACCAACAGGCAGGCTGCAGGGATGCCATATACCCTTTCCTTGGCTATTTTTCCAGGGGTGATCCAGAAGCCTACACCTTAATGAATAAGGATCTAGGGGTTCCTCCCCTGGCTTCCCAACACCACTAGGCTGGACTATTTGGGCTTGGTGTCAAACATCCCTTCATCCAGCACAAGGGCCATGGGTGCTGCACTATGTCTGCTCCCCATTTTTACCCCCTTGCCACCAGCAGCAGCCATACCATAGGTCTTACATGAATGGCCTTGTCTACGTGGATGAAGGTACTTCATCCTAATGGATACATTTTCCAAAGGGATGAAGGCAGACTTCCATTTTTTACCCATACAGTTTGTACCTGCAAAACCAGTGCTGGAATTTTTGCAACCAGCTCAATGATATCAGATGCAAACCTCAGTAGAAGCATCTCTAATCACCTGGATTGTACCTAAAATCCAGCAATTAGAGGTATGAGTATTCAGAGTTGTGCTTTAAATATAGTTGCAGGTGCAGATTTAGTTTCTGCTTAGCACACCCACAAAAGGGAGGCAGCCTATTTGAAAGTTTGAACTTGAATGACCTTTTATCTTATTCATACCATGGGAGGGAATACTCCTTGCTACTTCCCTGGCATGCTGCTTTGCTGGTTAACGCCGGAAAAGTTGCTATTTATTAAAACTAACATCCCAAATAATACTTAGGCTGTATATTCAGTAAATAGGAAGTAACTGAAAATGGACTCCATTGAAACTTTTATCTTAGTCAAGTTTCTGCTCGATTAATGTTTCCTCTCTGGGATGATGGTGAAATATTTTTTTTTAATGTTTTTGTTAATGGAGATAAACCTGATATAAGAAAGCTAATAATATGGGGCAGGTTGGAAGTTGGAATACTGGAGTAGTATATGAAGCATTAGCAGACAAGATGGAGAACTTATATACTTAAAATTCAGTCTGTGCTTCCTTAAAAGTATAATTTATCCCCAAACACTTTCTAATACAGTACTATGCCTTTAAGCCTTGATTCTGCTAAGAAATATGTTGTCCCCTTTTTTTCCCTTTTCTTTTAAATAAATTAAACATACAAAATTCTGCTGACAAATATTTTGGCAAAGAGCTTTTTTTCTGTCTACTTTTCATTGCAGTCATTTCTTTATTGATTCACATCTGTAGAGTCTCATTTCCTTAATTTTTGTTCATAGTTACAATGTTTTGAGTAGTAACATTTTAGTTTGTGTTTTTAATAGAACACAATAGTGCATCAATTGTATAGAGACAGGGGGTGAACATTTTAAATAGGCCTATGGGAGTTTTAATGGGATTTTAGTGCCTATATTTCCTGAATCCCTCTGAAAATAGCCGAAATCATTGCAGGAAAAGAGAGAGCGAGTAAGGGGCTGATCCTGCAGTTCTTCACTCCCATTACATCCCCATCTTGAATTTCATTTTTGCCTAAACGAGGATTACAGGATGAGGCCCTAGAGCATAAAAGGTGCTTTTGAAAATGTCACCCAAGAAATGTAGACTCCTAAATTCCATTTTCAAAAGTTATTTGGGCACTTAGTCAAAGATCTTTAAAGGTATTTAGGTGCCTAATTCCCACTGATATTTGGAGTTAGGAGCATGAATACCTTTGAGGATCTGGGCTGTAGGATCCTGTCTCATTAAAAGTTAATGGGAGTTAGGTACCAAGGATCTTTTGAAAATCCTATTAGTGTCTTTGGCATCTTTACACAACTAAATAGCTCTACAAATCTGCCCCTAAGTCATTTTTGAAAATGGAACATAGGATTCTTAGGTGCGTCTGAAAATTTTGCTCCAAATCTAAATTTCAAATGCCACTCCTATCTTTGCAGGTGTATTCCCACGGTTCAACAATGGGGGAGCTGAACGTATGTGTCCATACAGAGGGTACAGAAAGGCTTGGGCCCGAGCTCTGTACAAGCCCCATGTGTAGCGGCAGAAAGGAAGTGAGTGACAGGCAGGACACTGGCTGGAGTAGGCTACAGCATTAGGAACCACAGGTGCTCTGTGGGAGAGAATTCTTCTTAGCCCCTTACTCCCAGCACCCAGCCCAGCTAACCCAGTCCAGCTGCTGGGTAGAGGACTTTAGCCTAAGCAAGCATCCCTCTGTCAACATATAGAGTGAAACCCCCTAGTGCTTTAGTGACAAATCCCACAAAGTGCTGTGTACCTCCTCCAAAGTGCCAAGGGCTCTCAACTCCTAAGGACATCCAGAGACGTTGTGGGTGGTCAACATCTTGCAGCAGCAGGCCTGAACTCAGGCAGAAGTCCCCCTGGAGTCAGGATTTGGCCCAAGGTTTGCCTTTTCACAGAAGATTTCTTTCCAATGACATGGAATGTCAAAGCATGCATTCCTAGAAAAACACAATATTTTAATTGCAATCTCTGAGTTTGATCACTAGCTGTCTCAATAACATATGCAAATGCAGTCATTTAAATGCAGAGCACCTTCAAACAAAAATGTTAAGATACCTGCAATCAAGTTACAATTACACTTTTTAAAGAGAACACATTACACAAGCTCAGTACGTATGATTAGTTTGAAAACTGTCTGTACAACTGGTGCAGAACAAGGCACCATGCCGAATCATGTGACATGGGTATGGCTGAGTTTCCAAGCTCTTCTGTTATTAAATATAGATCTCTTTGCATTGTCACTACTCCATCATAATTCAGTGCTCAGGTCAAACATCGTAACTAACTTTTAAAATGTGAAGTGATAGCTGAGTTTTTCTTATGAAAGTATTAAAAGATAAGGGAATAATTTTCTATTTGTCTCGACATATGTAAAAAGATGATAAAGTGAGGCAGCTGAAATACTAATCTTCAGTGTTCATGAACAAGATGGGGCCATAACTCATCAGAGGTGAAAGCTTCCATGAGTTATAGTGCCTTCACCATAAATGTCATTTGTTCTGCTCATCCTTCTCTACAGTATTTTAACATGCTTAATTTTTATATTAGTTATTCAAATAAAAATTCCCACCAAAACATAGCATTCTGCTTCTGCACTAACCATTCTTACTGTTGATGTTAGAATGGAGTAGAAAACCAGTATCTACTTTTAATCAGAGACAGTGAGAAAAATCAACGTTATTGTTCATCAATTTGGTGAGTTACTTACATATATATTATATGTATGTAAGTAATTCTTGACCAAACCCTAACCTCCTTTCTCAGGCAAAACTACAAGAACTGGGCCCTTTGTATAGAGCCTTAGATTCGCTTTTCCAGTGTCTGGGGTGAAAAGAAAAGGACAAGAAAGACTGTAGAGCGGCAGTGAGATAAGTTTATGAAGGATAGATCCATCAGTGGCTATTAGTCAGGATGGTCAGGGACACAACCCTATGTTCTGGGTGTCCCTAAATCTCTGCCTGCTAGAAGCTGGGTCTGGATGACAGGGGTTGGATCACTTGCTAAAGTGCCTTGTTCTGTTCACTCCCAACTGGCACCGGCCACTATTGGAAGACAGGATAATGGGCTAGATGGACCATTGCTCTGACCCATATGGCCATTCTTATGTTCTTTCTTTCTTTCTTTCTACCCATAGAATAACTACACCTCTACCCTGATATAACGCTGTCCTCGGGAGCCAAAAAATCTTACTGCGTTATAGGTGAAACCGCGTTATATCGAACTTGCTTTGATCCACCGGAGTGCGCAGCCCAACCCCCCCCAGAGCGCTGCTTTACCGCGTTATATCCGAATTCGCGTTATATCGGGGTAGAGGTGTAATTGTTCTCATTTGTGGATTGGGAAATGACATCAGGACCGATTGTTTGTTTGTTTTTTAGAAAAAGTAACAAAAAAAAAGCCCACAGAACAATAATAATTAAAAGAATATATAGGCCATTGTTTTTTAAAATATAGGAGAATAGATAATGGGCCAGCTCCTGCTAATACTGCTTCTAGCATTCCAAACCTCTGCCCTGCTTCCAACAGTACCGTTTAAAAAAACAAAATCAACCCAACAAATTTCCTGCCATGAAAATGTTTCTTCTTTTTTTCCCCCGAATGTGAAACTACTCCACACCAAACAAACAATTGCAGTGGATCAACATGCTGAGTGGGCATTATTCAGCCCTAGATCACTGACTGGCATGAAGGATGAATAGTGTGTTGCCAACAGAGCATCACCCCTTGTTTCATCTGCTTGTTACATCTTGGGTAACATTTTCAAAAGAGCCTAGGTGACTTAGGAGCCTAACTTTTTGGCACTTATTCAGTAATTTGCATTATCCAGCATGTATCCTAAACCATTTTAAACCATGTTAAATACAAGGTCTTATAACAACAGAACATTTTCAACATTATTTTCAGGTTACCTCAGATTAAAAATGGCTGAGAGGATAATCAAGCTTCCTTCCTGTCTTTGTGCAGGTTGGGAAACAGCAACTCTAAAAACATGCATCGAAGGCACACAACCCTTCGGGAGAAAGGCCGGAGACAGGCTATCCGAGGCCCAGCCTACATGTTTAACGAGAAGGGCACCAGCCTGACCGTGGAGGAAGAACGCTTCCTGGATTCTGCGGAATATGGCAACATCCCTGTGGTGCGGAAAATGCTGGAGGAGTCCAAAACCTTGAACTTTAATTGCGTTGATTACATGGGACAAAATGCCTTGCAGCTAGCGGTGGGGAATGAGCATTTGGAAGTGACTGAACTCCTTCTGAAAAAGGAGAATCTGGCTCGAGTTGGAGATGCGCTGCTGTTGGCCATCAGTAAGGGATACGTGCGCATTGTGGAAGCAATATTGAACCATCCAGCCTTTGCACAAGGGCAGCGTCTCACACTAAGCCCCCTTGAGCAGGAACTACGCGATGATGATTTTTATGCGTATGATGAAGATGGAACTCGGTTTTCTCATGACATCACCCCCATAATACTCGCTGCTCATTGCCAGGAGTATGAAATTGTTCATATCTTGCTTCTGAAAGGGGCACGGATAGAAAGGCCCCATGACTACTTCTGCAAGTGCAATGAATGTGCCGAGAAGCAGAGGAAAGATTCCTTCAGTCACTCTCGATCGAGAATGAATGCCTACAAAGGATTAGCAAGTGCTGCTTATTTGTCTCTTTCTAGTGAAGACCCCGTTCTTACTGCTTTAGAACTAAGCAATGAACTGGCAAGACTAGCCAACATTGAAACTGAATTTAAGGTAATTCAACCTAAAAGGTTTTCCTTCAGGTAAATGTGTTAATAGTGGCATATATTTTACATATGAAAGAGTGTTGGTCAGAAAATCAGGGCTCAGAAAGAACATCCTGAAAATTCAAAGCAAGGAATCAAATTCTAGGTCAGCCTCAGATTAAGGGAAATCTTGGTCAGAATTTAGAGTCAATTAGAGATTCCATCAGAAATGTGAAATATGATACATGCTTTTCAGGAGAAAAAAATGCTTCCAGTTCTCCTACCATTATGAGAAAAAACTCAGATTGAGATTTTTTTTTCCATTTCTAGAAGTGACAATCCACTAGAATCTAATAAGTGCTATTTTACTCTGAAAGCCAGGCATTAAAGTTCAAGTATTTACATATTAGATGATGTACTGTGTTAGAGAGGACAACTGGAAAATATGATTCACCACTCTTCTCTTCACCAACACCATGTTGTATGTAAAAAAGTGAGGGCAAAGCATCCATTTTAAGTCCCTATGGAAATGTCATTATCTCCTAAATTCCTACATATTTGCATAGAGCTGGGCAAATCTTTTTCAGTAAATAGTAAATTTGGTGTAATAAGTATATTAAGCAAGTTTTGGGGAACTAAAACTATTTGTGAATTTGGGTCAAATTTGGCCAATATTTTCAGTGAATTTTTTTTTCAGAAATGTTACAAAGCTTCATTTTGACATTTTCAAAACAAACCATTTAAACATTTTTGTTTGGAAATGACATTTTAGAAATGCATTTTCATTTAGGAAATGGCAGTTTGCAACAAAGTTTGAAACATTTTGTTCAACCCAAAGAAAACATTTTTGGTTATTCATTTGGCTGAGGGGGAAAATAAAAATAAAAATCAGTTTTGGGTCAAAACAAACCAATTTCCCCCCCCCAGATTTTTCAAACCAAAAAAAGTCAATTATTAACATCTCTAATTTTGATGAGAGACGGAGAGAGATGGCAAGACTTCGTGCCTTGTATTCTTCTCAGTAGCCCATTTCAACTCTTTACCTGCCTGTTTGCAACTGTTTTCTCTTGTATAGGCATTAAGATATAGGTGAAAGGGCACAGGAGTTCTGAATATTGGTGCGGCAGAAAATATCATTCAGAGCATTTAAAATGTGTTTACTACATATGATTGGTAACATACTACTTCTGAAATTCATAACTCTCTGTTTTTGAAAGCTAAGCTGAGGTCATCTTCACCTTTTAACATATTGTAAGAAACCCCCCAGCTATCCAGAACTTGTACATTGCACACCATCGCCACTCAGAACTTCATGGTGTCAGAACGATTGAAAGGTGGATTTTCCTGCTCCAAAAGCAAAGGCTCCTATGTCTTGTGCTGAAGGACGATCTGTTTGGGAATCACTGATCTAGATTGCTGCCAGACAAATTAGAAATGGATAGTCCAGTGGTTAGGGTGTTACTTCAGGACTTGGGAGACCCAGTTTCAATTGCCTGCTCTGCTACATCCTTCCACACAGACTTTAGGCAAGTCACTTAGCCTCTTTGTGCCTCAGTTCCCCTCTGTAAAATGGGGACTTCCCCACCTTGCTGAGATGTTGTGAGAAGAAATACATTTAAAGAATGAGATGCTCAGTTAACTACAGTGATGGGTGCCAGGTAAGTATCTTAGGTATATATACAAGTTGGTTTATCAGATTAAGAATCCATTATACCTACTCTGATTCAAATTACAAAGGTGACACATCAAGTACTTTTTGCTCTTCCGATATTGCACTCTTCAGTTTAAATCTTGAGATCTGCTTCTCTAGATGAAGAGTAGTCATGGGTGGGGTGGGGGAAGGAGGAACACAAGGAGGTAATTCTGAAAAGTTCCTCTAAGACTATTCTGTTTTGCTGCATTGTAAACTTCTTAACTCTTTCCTGCAAGTTACTCAACATCACCATTATGACAATGAGATTGCAAATGTCCTATGACATTTGCAACATTTTGCTAAATCAGTAGCGTGGTTCAAGAATTTGCGGTCTTCAGGCTAAAATAAATTGGTCATGAAAACTCAATTTCTATGGCCCAGTCACCAGTTTATGAAAGTTTTCTGGCTAATGTGCAGCTACAACTCTGGTCAGTAACATAAATGCAATAAAAGTCTAGGTTGTGTGTAAATTGGGGTAGGATGCCAGCGAGGAATCCATTATTTTTTTTAATTTGAAAAACCATTCAAGTGTTCAAGTATCGTTTTCAGAATTCCTCACCAGACATTCTCTGAATTAGAAGTGACAAGAGCTGTATATCTTTTCAAGAGTTGCCTTCTAAACTAACTAGAAACATTATTATACTGGCAAGATGATTGATCCCCTTTGGAAATAAAATTAAGAGCCAGATCCTGCAAACTTTTACCCATGCAAATAAGGAATTGCAGGATCGGATTCCAACACAACAGTGTTAAAATGTAAAAAGGCAGATTTACAGGTATTGGGGGTCCAATCTTGCAACACTTACTCGTGGAAGTAGTCCATACATAAGCAGTCCCATTAATTTCAGTGAGACTACCTTCATGAGGAACAACTGCAGGATCAAACCCACAGTTAGCGTTATTAGTATCTCATTAATGTTCCAGCTCCCATCCAGTAGAAAATGGCATGCTATTTCATTTAAGGGGCATCAGCGGCTTTCAGCATTACATGGCTGTCAGCTCTGATAAATCTCTCTATGCTTAACTGTAAATATATTTTTACCAGAGCCTGGTTCTTGCTCTAGACCAGATCTACCATGTGAAGGAATCCTCCTGAAGTTACCAACAAAGAGGAGATAATATACGATGGGGTTGGATACTTTAGAAACACCTGAGATTATGAGAGAGCCATAGACAGACAGGGACATAAGGTGTTATGAAACTTTCCATCATCTCCACTCATGTTTGTTTGTGTTGGGTTTCCCATTCCTGTCTCTTTGTGGAAGGTCCTCTGTATCACATGGAAAGATCTAGAAAACATTACTCATAGTTTTTCACATTTCCATAATCTTTTAATTTAGCCTCTAGAGTCAGTGACATGCAAAGTTTCAAGGACTTCAAACATATTTATAATGTAGGAATCTATACATTTTCTCATTTCTCAATTTTCTCACCTTAACCTTATAGATGGGACACAGAATTAGGTACTAATACAGCTAATTTAAAATCTTTACAGAAGGCAGCATTGGGATTTGTGAAAGAAGGTAAACAAAGCCCCACTTTCCATGGGTGACATTTTGTGAGACTTTGTTCATAGACAGAAGACATTTTTGATTGCTCTTTTTTTTTTTTTAAGTCCTGGTGAGACTTGTATAATGATAGCAAATCTGCAAAATGTAATGAAATCAGGCAAGTTTTTAATAACATTTCTCAATCTTGAAAATAAAAAAAAAAGAATTGTTACTCAATTTGTGCCTTTTGTTGCCTATATCTGTACTTACTAACAATCTAAAATCCAAAATCATTATCCTCTGGACTATTATATTCATACAACCTCAGTAGCACACTGTCTTGCAGAACATACTTGACAGTAGAGGGAAACACTACCTCCAACTGAAGTGCATGATTTAACTTTTAAAGATGGCGGCAGGCAGATAATCAGCAGTGAGATTATTTTTCCTTCTTTTTAAGAAATTCACAGCATAAGGGGATAATAAATATGTGCCTATTTTTAGCTCTTTTCACTACTCCAAGTGTATTTTAAACAATAATGGTATCCAGCATGTAAGATTAGCTTATAGCCCCACACAGAAATTACATTTTTGGGGTGTGTAAATGCGTAGATTTGTTAAATTTGATGTACAAGTGAAAGTTGAAATAGTTTTTAGACACATTAATTTCTGACAGTGAGTAAAAATTGGTGAAGTTCAGTTGCTCTGGTTATGAGAGGCCAAATAAATTAGGGGAGGCAAATGAGGTGGCACTCATTTCAGCATAGCTGGGTGAGAATTTATCATCAATTCCCATTTACAACAATGGGAGCTGCATGGCTAACTCTCAGCCTAAAACACTACCAAACTTACCTTAAATTACTTTACACAGTGGGACACAGACAATAGATCAAACTGCAATGTGGCAGATTCACACTGTAGAACAACATCTACTCTTTGGTTCCAGGAAGCCTACACATGTTTGAGGTGACAAGCTCAGTCTCTGGTAGCTAAGGCTGAAGTTATCGCATTCTTTGCATTTTACATACCTTCCATTGTCACTATAAACTCCCTCGTTGAACTCTATGGTTTTTTTAGTTTGGTTCACTAGCAAGATCAGGATAGTCTGTTGTCATGTTGCTTCCTAGATATTAAGTAAAGGTATCAGAATGAAGATTTGCAGGAGGCAGATTGAAACTGACAGGGCAATGAATAGTAATATACATACTGGCCCAGATATTCACTTGATGTAAATCAATGGAAGTTTATCAATTCACACCAGCTGAGGGTCATGGCCACTAATTAGAATGAATGCAAATAGGATGGACCAGCATTGCTTCAGATGATATGGGAAGTGAGTGTCTGCCTTGCAAGGTTTATTGATGAATAAGGCCTGAAAAAAGACGTGAGGGATAGCAATATTAATGGTATTGGACTGTTTTTGTGTTTCATGACCTTCCTTAGACTTATGTAGCTTCAATGTCTTGCAAAAAAAAGGCTCCCTTATTAATGCTAAAGGAAAAGAAAGCTGTTTGAGATGCAGCTGCATGGTTCTGAAATGAAATTACTGAATTAAAAAAAGCAAAAAGCAAACTATATGCAATGAAAATGTTAAACTGGCTGTTTGTACTGAAAATTCTCTTGCCTGCCTCTGGCAGGCTCACGTTGTAGTTCCATTAAAGGACTTGGTGACTAGCCTGGAAAGGAAAAAATCATTACAAATGTGGGTTTTTGAAACTTTATGAAAGGTAGAAGTAGAGGTCTGAGTCACAGGGAGTGCTCGTGGGGCATTTATGCATGGTTTATATGCAGATTTGGCAGGGGTGGGGGGAATATCACTCCTTCCAAGCAAAAGCTCTGTGAGAAAAGTGTTCATGTTTGTATGCTTCAACACGCTAAAGCACATACCCTTCTGGTCTGATTCTGGGAGTAATTTAGCTGACGTCAGTGGGGCTGATTCTGCATTGCCACGTGGCCACTTTATGTAAAGGCAGCAGCTCTCCCACTGGGTTTTACCTCTACTGTAGGGGCTTCCTCTGACAATATGCTGGTGTAGCCAGTTCTATATTGCCCTACTTTCACGGCTCCCAGGGTGGAGGGCATGCTGGGAGCCCAGGCGGGGTGTGTGTGTTTGTGTGGCTGGAGCACTTGTGCTCTCTCCTCTATGCTGACACAACGGGTTTTTGTGGGGCCAAGCATGACTAAAAGCAGCCCTGAGACTGCTCTAATTTATGTCAGGTGCTGGGTAAATTCAGAGTTAGCTTCAGAATATGGTAAAGGCTAGGGTTGGGTTGATGCTTCCCTGGAGCCCTACTATATGCTGATACATGGAACCTCATGATGCCTCTTATATCAAGTTACTTTTTAAGAGCTGAACTTCCCTCTAAGCAAAACACTTAATCGTTATCTTATTTTAAAACATTGACTCTCCTAACTACTCATAAATGAGAATCCTAAACAAAGAAAGAAAGGGATTATAAATTATGTATCAAACTTTAACTGGTTTATAATATATTGCAATTCTTAAGATCTTAGGGCTTCATTCTGCAAAAGCAAATCATTAAGAACAGCAAGTTACAACCTGCAGAATAATACTGTATAATGAGATTCCACCCTAGAATTTAGACACATTGCAGCTTAATATGTTATCAAACAGACCAAATTTTAATGTATTTAATTTGCATGGGTTTATATTATTTTGTATTAAGAATGAACTATAATTTATAAAGTTAAATAGTAATCACATATACCCACGGTCTGGTACCGGTACTTACTCCTGTTGAGGAATACTTTACTGCAATAGTATTCCCATTTAAATGAAGAGTGGCAGCATCTGGCCTTTAGTCAGAATAAGAAAAAAATCTGTGCTCACCTACGCGCTAAATCCTGTTTCTCTTACATACGCAAGTAGTGCTGTTAAAGTCACTTCTAGCAAGAATAAAGTTTGCAGTATTTGTCCCACCCTGTGGATACAAGTCAATGAGAGCTGCACTCATGTACCTAAAAGCAGGATGTGTCTGGTGAAAACCCTTTTAAATGTCACCTTCATATAATGCAATATGTAAATTTCTTCACAAGTGCCATCTGCAAGCAACCAGGTGACTCATTTCTTAAATTGGAAAGTGGAATTTCCAAGAGCAGAGTCAGTATAAAAATTGGCTATAAGCTCATTGATCTCTTTAGATGATTATATTTTTAGCAAACATTTTGATGTCAAAGATATCCACAAGGGCATTGCCATAAATATCAAACTCAATTTAATGCTACTGTATACAAGTTGTGAAAATGGTGAGGGAAATGTAGCACAAACTGGCCTTTATCTAACTGTTTACTCTCTCTTCTCCCCTGGGATTACCCTCTCCCTCTTTTCTTCTACTGAGATCCCATATTAAAGGCAGGTCTCTTTTAGAACACTGCATTCTCCCTAAATAGCATTCAAGCTGCATGCTTCAGAATCACTAAATGTCCTTTGTGATAAAGACAGCATCATCCAACTCATTCCATATAGCAATCTAAGCAAATTAAATTACAGGGTGGCAAAGGAGGATATGAAAAGATCTCACCAATCAGAAGTGTTATAATAAGCTCTCCATTCACATTGATTAAAATGTTACTGCAGATATGATCAAAGCCACCACCTGGAACACACATGGTGTATGGGCTTTGTTTATTAATCCTGCCAGCGTTGTCAATTCCTCTACATCAGTTAACACAGGAACATATTTTTCTTTCACTCATCCCCCCACTGGCTTCCATTGCTGCTCTACCTGTTGCCCTGTATATTTACAGATCTTTGAAAAATAATGGGACAACTGTTCAGAAAGACCCAAACCCACAATCTAACTTTGCACCTGCTGTTTTGGGCCTGGGACAGAGTCTTGTGAGTTCAAACATTTGCAGATGGCTGACTACCTGATTAGTGGGCTCCAATGACATTTGCAACAGCAAATCAAGTAATTGGACAGCCAGGGCCATATCCACAACAGGTGTAAATCAGGGCTAATGTCAATGGAGCCACACCAATTTGCACCAGCTGGCCTCTAAATGTTTAAAGTCACAATTAAATGCTCCCACAGATGTCTCCTGCTATCAAACGGGAGTGCAAAATTGCAAGTGCAAATAGTACAGGAAGTTTTCCTACATTGGCTAGCTTAATAATTTTCCACTAAAAATTCTATTCCCATAGTTTTTCTAATCTGGTGTGTACTGTTTAACTTCTATAACATAATTGAAGTAAAGTTTTTAAGGGAAGTGACATTCTAAACTCCCCCACTATTGCCTGGATTTACTTTACACAAATGAAGACTCGGAGCCAGATTCTGCACTCTGATGGGGCCACTATGTCACTAACGCTGTCATCCTAAAGTCGGTCTTCCTGTGACCAGATAAGTGGATATTGCAACTCTTATGTGCCCCCCTGTGCCCAGCATAGGTGGTGTAACCAGGGAAAGGAGGATGACTGGGGAAATCTCTGGCTGCCATGTGGGCTCCTTGGGGCCATTAACAATTGGCATAAATTAGAGCAGTCTTCTGGTTGCTCTAAGTAATGCTGGTTGGACTAGCTCAGCATGTAGTGTGCCAAGGTTGCGGTTCCACAAAAGGCTCCTTTGCATACTCGCTCCTGAGATCATGCTGTGTGTTTCTCAGCTGTAGCCGAAGATCTGGACCTGGCAGCCCTATGATCCCATTAAATGATATACTTGGCATGGATTGCTATGTACTTTGTCTGGCTCTTTTTATTGTGATTTAAATGTAAGAGGCAATTATAGCAGTTCTCTTGGCTGAATCACCATCAATATGTGGTCCCACAGCATAAAATTTGTGATTTATAAGCACAGAAGGAAGTGATTTATAAACACTCCTGATCTCGAAAAGTATAAGTGGAAAGAGCGTGGGAGTATCAGTAATTTGCCCTCGCCAGATTATTGACCCACTTCTCTCCAGATTCCACGCTTGCCTCTGGCCCTTACATTTCCTTATGGTTATGAAGATGACTTTTTTTTTTAAATCACTTTTACACGGTGTCATATTATTGCTATTATCTTCTTATAGCAGAAAAATGATTGATTGCAATGGACTGATGCAGCTTACAGAGGATGCTTTTGAAATGAGTGAGATGGGGAAGATCTTTAACATGTGGCTTCAATATTTTTAAAGTTAATTTAGAGCTTGTGAAAGGTCCCAAGGTGATAACCCTGTGGGATGAATTTTGCTGTTTACTCACAGCTTGGATAGTGGCAATGAAAAGTGCTCTCTGTAACTCCACTACTTTTACTCACGTTCCTCAACTCCGCTCTAGAGGCAACACCTGTTGGGGAAAGATGGCTCAGTTCAGTTCCCATGCTCAGCCAGTCCTTGAGAATGGCAACAAAGGTGTCCGTTAGTGTTAGCTGCGACACTAGTATGAATGATATTCTGTGGTATCTGTCAAATAGCAACTGGATTGACATTACCACTTTGGAGGAAAGATAGCCCAGTGGTTAAGGGTGAAACCCTTGGACGTGGGAAGCCTGCATTTAATTCCCTCACCCTGACATAGCCTTCCAATATGACCTTGGGCTAGTCACTTAGTTTCTGTGTCTTAGTTTCTCATCTGTAAAATTGGGATAATAGCACTCTCTATTGTGAGGATAAATACATTAAATATTCTGAGGTACTCAGATACCCTTGGAATACAGGTCTGTGATGGAGCAGAGAAACTACCGCTTGGCACAGCAGGGGTTAAAGAAAAGGTTTGTGTTCAGCTAGCCCCGCCCCATTCTACCTGAAGCCAATGCCAAGCCTGGAGGCGGGGGGAAAAGAAGGGAGCCTGGCTCAGTTGGGAGCTGATTGGCAAGGAGACAGGAACTCTCTGTTTGCCTGCCTGAAGGGACAGATCAGTGACCTGCCAGCCATCGTAGGCACTGGAGGCAAGTAAGCCTTCCCCCTTGAAGGGGAGTCGCAGATAAGCCCCAACTGTGGGGAAACTGAACTAGCGGGGCCACGCCCAAACTAAAGGACTTTAGTAGAAAGTAGTCCAGGGAAACTGGTCGTGACCTCACCCTGCCAGGAGGGAGACTCATCTCCCCTGTTTAGGGGTTGAACTACACAGGGCCCTGGGCTGGGATCTGGTGGGGAGGGAGGGCCTCAGTCCCCCTACCATTCCCTCTGAATAATGATCTAGCCACTAGGCCGCCTGGCCACCGAAGGCCCTATCACAAGGCCATATATGTACCTTAGAGGGATTGATAAAATTAAATTTCATATAATCTTCTAAAGAGTTTAACTATTCAAATAGAAAACACTGAATAGTTTTTGTTTATAAACTTGTGAGAAAGTTGCTGAGGAAATAATAAATGTAAAAAAAACAAAAACAAACCCCAAGCAAAACGTCAAATGCTTTGGATTGTTTTTAAAAGCTTGAAAAAAATCATTGCTTGCAAAAGCTGAGCTCATTAGCCATGACTGGGAGTTATTTTGATATGAACAATAGAGGCTACGCTGGGAGGAAAAAAATCAATAGAATCGAGCTACACAAACAGAATCAAATAGAAATGCAGGACTGTTTCTGTGAGGATGGGGGGAAAGGAATACTACCAAACTAATAATGAATAGTGATAAGACAACATCATGGCATTTGAAAGACTGAGAGAGCTTTTTTTTGTTAAGGGAGAGATTTTTGTCTCTGGCGATATTGCTGCATTGGAGATGGTATCATTATAACCCATTCATCTGCTTGCTACCACGCTGAATGAAATTACACTTTGTAAAGATAATCATGGGGATTCGTAGGCTGAAATCTGCTACCTCTCTGTTGCCATGGAGGGAACATGTTGCAGAACTACTACAGTCAGTGGCATGGAAGCACACAGGTCACCCAAGGGTGCCTCTGCAGCTCTTTGCATGGTGGAGAGAGACATTTGATGGTGGCTCTCTCCATGGGATTGTGGATGAGCAGGCAGTTCGGGGAAGAGGCGGGGCTGATGAGTCAGCTACAAGCTCGAGTTACAGATATGTTCCACCTGTATAGAAGTTCTGCACCCTGCCTGTAGATTTAGGGAGGAGGATTCCATACCAGCTCAGATGAGAGCTGGTGTGAGTACGTGTACATGAAATGGGAATCACACCCCTACCTTGTAGTGCAGACGTCACCTTACGTTAGTTACTTGAGCATAGCCTATAGCATGGGCAGAGCAGTTGCAATTTGTCAAGCCAACCTTCACACTGGTCCCAGGTTTCAAAAGTGGCTGCCTAAAATAGTTGCTCACTTGGCATTTTTGCATGCAGGATCTATGGTTGAGATTTTCCAAGACAACTGGGGGATTTAGCTACTAACTTCAGTGACTTCTGGTTAAATCTCCTACTCATCTTTGACTGTCTGAGCCCACGTACAGGTGGGGTCTTATCCAACTTCCATTAAAGTGAATGTAAAGTCTCGCACTGGCTTTAGTAGCCATTGGGTTGGGACCGACTGTGAAATGCTCTTCCTGTTTGCCACTATGTTTTATGGACTAATCATAGACAAAGATTAAAAGTGAACTAGCCATGGGAGCAAGGAAACAGCAGCAGTATTCAAAATTAAAGCTCCTGTTGCTTTCTATAACAGTACATGTTAAACAAGCAGCACCAGTCTGGATTAAAATTTGATTGGATTTGTGGATATTTTTCCCTTACAGATAATCTGAAGAAAGAATGTTTATAACCTGTAGATAAATATGTAGGGGTCTGTTCTCCACTCCTGTGGCACAAAAAATGGAGAACAGAACCCTTGAGAGAAATTCTGAACTTGTAAAATTCCTGGAGGTACTTAATTAAATCACAGTGTGCTTCAGGAGCATTTCACGTGGCAGGTAGAGGGCTAAAAACGCTGAGCATTGTTTTCTCAACAGGCCAGAGCATGAAAAATAACTGTAAGTATAGAATTCAATTATCAGTACATCTGGGAACTTTTTAATTACACCATAAAGTAGTTTTAGAAAGAGAACATAATTAGTTTTGAATATAAAATATTAAGGGCTAGATTGTTACCTGGACTATGTGTGCAGACAAGCGAGTCAGAGGGAATAAGAAAACCCCTCATCCCTCCCTTATACTGCTATGCAGACAACCTAGAACTTAGGTCTCTGGGGAGGCTGAAGTAATATGCATTTGCCTATTCCCTCCCTGAAACAGTTGGGTTGGAAGGGGCAATGTATGGGCATAGTTTTGGTTCTACCCTTCCCCAGTCTCTTCCTCGCCCCCTACGTACATACCCTGCCTAGAGCAGTGAGGCCAGCATGGAGTGAGAGGTGTAGGGAGTAATTTCTTGATGGTATTTGCCAGCAGTAAACTATTACCCTTGCAAGCAAACTGAGCTGAGAGGAAACTTTGGCTCCCTAATTCCTTCCCTGGGATGCTCCCAGAGCTGAGGACCTGGGAGCACTGCTTCTTATTATAGCTTGCTTCCTTGTGACCCTAAACAATTAAAGCTTTTACTCTGCTCCTTCCCTCGGTAACTGCACAATGGTAGAGTCCAATATATTACCAAACAGAGCTGAGCCAATGGCAGGAAATGGTTTCTGCAAATGTTCATTTGGATTCGGCAATGAATCTAGGTTGGATTGTATTTGAGATCCTTTCGTTCAACAAAAATGCTGAATGTTTTGTGTACTGTTCAGCAACACATTTCACAATTTTTCATTCAGTAATTGACTCACTGTACACCGGTTTTATGATCTTCAGCCAGCTCTGAAGCTGGTCAAAAGATATTTGGCAAATCAAGTATTTGATGGATACCACTTAAAACCTCAGAGGATAGTGGGCCAAATTGTCAGCTAGTGTAAATGTCCTGTAAATTTTCCAACATCTATTTATCCCACCTTTGAGGATCTGGCCCATTAGATTCGGTGAATACTTTGGGATATATGTGCCGATGTAATTATTATATAGAGTCCCTCATTGTGTGCTTTGGACTGTCTTGTTCCAAAATCCATTCACCATGTTCACATTCAAACTCAATATTTCTGTGCTTTATCAGATATGTAAAAAATGGCAGGCTATTAATGAGACACTCTTTAACACATTAAGCACCTTTTCAAAGACCAGTTTAATTGTTTTAGGCAGTGTCAGATAAGTGGTGTCTAAAATGTGTATTGTGCTCCTGTACAACAGAGTAATTAGCATTTTTTCATCCCTAGGGTTAATGTTGAACTGAATTAATGCACAGAGAGCATGAGAGAACAGAACCTGATCTTGCTTGTTATATATGGAGATATACCTATCTCATAGAGCTGGAAGGGACCCCCAAGGGTCATCGAGTCCAGCCCCCTGCCTTCACTAGCAGGACCAATTTTGCCCCAGATCCCTAAGTGGCCCCTTCAAGGATTGAACTCACAACCCTGGGTTTAGCAGGCCAATGCTCAAACCACTGAGCTATCCCTCCCCCCAGAGGGGCTATTTCTGCTGTAGCCCTCACGTCTCTCCTTATTTCTCTCAGATCTAACCCCCTCATGTCTAGTGTCTCCATTTCCCTCACCTACTTCTTGTGTCCAGTTCAGAGAGCAGGATTCTGACCTTTATCCAAAATTCGTGCCTGATAACACCACTTTTGTGGAGTGAGGAGAAGCTGCTCTTTTTTAGGCATTTTACTCTGTGTACTACATGCTAATTAGTCTGTTTGGCATTAAGTCTCCACTCTCCACCAGCAGAATCACCCACTTTTGGGGCAAAAAGAGGCCCTAAAACATATAAATCCACCGGTAGTGCACGACAGAACCTCCTACATGGCCATGTAATTATCTAGATACCGCTCCGCTAATCCAAACTCAAAACTACTTGTCATTCTTAAACCTGGTTCCCATGTAGTGAGGAATCCCCGATGAAGAACAAAGCTTGTGCACCGCATACTTTTTGTCTGCATTGTTAGAATGTAATTAGAATCGTTGAGCAGTAATGATAGCATATGCACAGAGGTCTTGTATTGTGGTGGGAACAGTAGAAACTGGTGATTAAGGTACAATGATAGTCTGCATTTCAATCTGCTATTTTGGATCTGATGTTTTCCCGGTTTGGCCTTTGCACAAGAGTGGGGGGGGGGCTTTTCATTTGCTTGCTTGTGTATTTGTTGCTTGTTTTTTAGTGTTTTGCCCAAACCTATTCATTCGCTTTTTAAAACAAAGGGATTTCTTCTTCACTGCTTGGCAGCTTGTGTCATCCTTTAGACCTGTGCAAAGTGGGGTTTAAATGCTGCCAGATTAGAGCCATAGACTTTGAGCCATAGACTACATCTACACCTGGAGCCAGAGTTGTGATTGCCAGCTCATACTTGTGCTAGTTCTAGCCACAGTAGAATGGGCAGTGGAGAGCGGTGGCATGGGGTGGCTGTCCCAAGAACACGCCCGTGGGGTATGGGCAAGTTTGTCCTCAGGGCAGCTAGCTCAGGCTGCTGCCTATAACATTGCAGCACCACTTCTAGTTTTAGAGCAATGAGAGCTAGTGTGATTGTCTACTCAAGCTAGGAAACACATTCGTAGCTCCAAGCACAGATGTAGTCTCAGTTGTGCTGCCTCTCAAGCCCAAGTGTCAGTGACTACCTAAGGTGTTATATCGGGAGAGCTGAGCCCAAGGAAAGTGTCTCCTATTAACAAAACTCCTTCCAATATTCTTGGAATGATTTTAGCATTGAAATGACTTGAGGTGGAAATCACAAATTGGCCTGGAAGCAGCCCTTATGGACGAGAAATGCTTCTGAGTGTTCTGGTGAAATTTGCATTTGATTTGACTTTCCGAGAACACGCTGCACGGACGCCATTTTTCTCACAGAGACTGGTACACAGATAATGACCGTTGTGTTGCACTTGCACTGATGGCTAACTTAGCTGAGCAGTGAAAGATTTTCTGAAGGTGAAAGCAGAAAAAGGTTATTCACATGGAAAGCTTTCCACATCCAGGATCTGTAAGTCCTTTCTGGCCTTCAAATCATTGCATCTATGCATTAATTAATATTTGTAGAGAACACTGAAGCTTCAGAAGTACGCTATGCATTTCGGGCACTAATGTTGTCTTTTTAGTGCCTGTTCTGTGGCTAAATCACTTTCCCACATATCAATCTGGCATATTTCACAAGTAAAATATTTTTTAAATGTTGCTTGAGAAAAGTTTCCCCTCAAGCCCTTCAGGATGTCTTAGAAGTGAAGCCAAACTTGTGGAACATGCAACTGGGTTGAAAAATGTGTTTATACATCAGAATGTGAAGGTATAATCACTCTCATGCATATCAGGAACGTTATTATCCAGCCAAAATTACCCATGTTCAGGTGTGTTGGGGAGGCTGGCATAAATGCAAGGTGTGATAGTGGAACATCATAACTCAGCCACCTATAGCCCATGTCTGCACTAGGAAAACTAGAAATTGTAATTCACAAAAGGTGCAGATGAGGGCGGAGGGATAGCTCAGTGGTTTGAGCATTGGCCTGCTAAACCCAGGGTTGTGAGTTCAATCCTTGAGGGGGCCACTTAGGGATCTGGGGAAAAAAAAAAAAAAAAAAAATTGGTCCTGCTAGTGAAGGCAGGGGGCTGGACTCAATGACCTTTCAAGGTCCCTTCCAGTTCTAGGAGATTGGTATTATCTCCAATTATTATTTATTATTTTATTGGTATTAATGGTGGGAGCTATGGAGAAGGGAATCATGCATATTTGCCACTGTATCATCTAGTCCTGATCTGAGGAAGGTTAAATGACATTGTGGTAAAAACTCATGACTAGAACAGGTCAAAAATTTGATGACAGAACATTCTTCTCTTGGAAAATGCTGTTTTGTTGAAATCAAAACTTTCAGTGGGAACATTTCAATTTCTACAAAATTTTGTTTAGGGAACAAATGAGAGAAAAACATTGGACTGGAACATTTTGAGTTTTCATTTTGAAGTGGCTCATTTTGAAATTTATATTTATATAAAAAAGGTCAGTCAGAACAAAATGTTTTGATTTTTATCAAACCAGAAGTTTTCAATTGACCCAAAATGAGGGGTTTTTCCCCCCCCCAAAAATGTTATTTCATGGGAAATTTTGAAATATTTTGTTTTTATTTTAATTTGGAATGAAGACCAAGTTTGAAACATTGGAATTTCAGTTCTGTGGGAAATTCCAAAGTTTTAACCAGCTCTGCTCCTGACACTTACAACTTCCACAGATGTTACCATCAGTGGAGAATTTTGGGTGCCAATATTTTTAGTGTAGAAGCAGCCTTTTTGTCATGGAATGTTTATTAACTTCACAACTCATCTGGCAGTTTTTCTGTTTATACCCAATGGTGAGACAGTCAGAATTTCATCTGTGGTACTTATTATTATTTGTCATTTGCATCATGGTAGTGCATAAAAGTTCCAATCAGATATCAGGACCCCTTTGGGTTGGCACCATACATGACCAAAAGATGCTTGGATTCCCTTTACAATCCAAGTATGTGCTCAGAGAACAGGTGGATACAACTAACAAGTGGGTGAGCACAAAATAACAGTGAGATAATTATTATTAGCATAACAAGCAGCAGTCTTGGCAGGCCAGTTGCTTAGCCATTGTTGAGCACTTTGTAGGTGTCAGATGACGGTGAGTTTTAAGGAGGCCTGGGCATAGACAATTTGGGGCTATGCCTCCCCCAAAATGTAGGGATTGCATTAATAAATAAAGGAAACACTGAATATATAGAACAGTAGCTCATTTGGCTCGGTTTATTAAAAGTGGGCAAATTTAGTCGTGGTACAAAACTATTCATTAAAGCAATATTCAACAGCTATTGTTTCATTACTTTTTAACTCTAACCCCCTACTCTCCAAAATAAATAAAATAATGTATGCCTGTGGGAGGAGTTTGAAGGAGGACATTGGCAATTTATGGATTTCCCCCCCTCCCCCCCATGCATAAGAGTAAGTGCAAAAGATTGTAGTTGATTGGTTGGGAATTGATCTGCTTGGAGGGCCATTATATTCACTGCTACACTATCAATGCCTTAAAAGATAAACTCAGACCTTCATATTTCAAGCACCTGTTTATTAAAAGTTACGAAACCAATTATTTGAAATATTGTAATAGATTTTGAAGAGGCATGCAGGATGGAAATGTGTTTGTGTGCAGAAGGGCGCTCTCATACATACACATATTATACAGCTTGGAAGAGATGCACAGTATCAGGAAAAAAAACCCCAACAACTTTGGACATATTTCTTTTATGTCAGAAAATTCTGCTGTTTTTTTCTGAATGTGAGGGTTCAACCCTGTTCTGAACAGTTCAATGACTACACCGTCCTCACTGTATTCTTCCTCTCTGCACTAGGAGCTCAGTGATTTTCCGTTTCATACTCACTACTCTCTAGCTTGCCATAGTGATCTCACAAAGGCCGTACGGATTTGTTAACACTGAGTTTGAATAGGGGTCTTTTTAAATTTCGCTTATTTGGGGTGTGGCGAATTTGCCCCCCTAGGCAGTCATTTGACCTGTCAGGAACAAACACTCCTAGGCAATTTGATTATAAACTTAAGCCTGAGGCCTGCTTTATTGAGCTCACATACACCAAATGCATAGGGGTAGCTGACCAAGATCAACTACCAAGATTACAAGGTTACAGACCATTTTTAAAGTCTTAAACCGCAACCGCACACGCGTCATTGCCAAGCATTAGAGTAAGGGGTGCTTTCCTGAGTCGTCAGCGAGTTAGGTATTCGAGGAGGGGGTACTTTCCAGAGTTGTCAGCGATTTCCCTCTGGCCATGCCAGGAGGGACTTTTGCAATGCTCTGAACACGCGGGCCCCGTATGGTTTAAGATGGTATTTTGGGCCTAAATGCGAACTCAGGGGTTTTACAAAGGGCAGCTTGTGGTTATTCTGCTTAGGCCATGAGCAAAACATGAACACTAATTCCGGTTGCAAAATACAGGTTACAAAATGATTACAAGAACATCTTAATATAAAATGATTACGAGAACATCTTAATATGTGCTTACATAGTAGATTTAAGCAACACTATTGTTTTATGATGAGTTGCCATGTTTTAACTATAAGCGTTAATAGGGGTTTTGGGGTAAGGGGTACATAGTGGGACAAGAAAAGGGCTATAGTTCCCTTTAGTGTGACCACTAGGACTATGGCAGTGCTAACTGGTTTCAGGTTAGTAGGGTTTTTTCTAATCATTCATTAGGGGTGCCCATTAATTATAGGGCTGGCACAGTGCTAGGGAAGGAAAGGGGAGGGGAGGTGGTGGGGGATGGGGACAGGCATAAAGGACAGGTACCTATGGGTAAATTAAGAACAAATAACTTTGATTAACTTATAAATTTTACTATATTGGCCATATAACCTTAAGGCAAAAGCTATTACAAAAGTGGAAGTTTGTTAGATGCTAGACTGGATTTTGGCCAAGGACATGATTACAAATATTCCAGTTCCCTCTCACTTCTGGCAATCCCGCCCCCCCCCTCCTCCCCCTCAGGCCTCGTTGCCTAGTATGGTTCTGGCTTTTGATTTTGTAGGTCACAGGGTAGGCCCTGTTTAGAATTTACAGAGGGGGTTTTGCTGTTACATGGGCTACCAAGGCCTCCCACTGGTAGGGACCACAAGAGAGGGGTTCTTCCCCAATGCCATTTGGTCATTTTGGCCAGATTCTGGGGTAAGGAGGAGGACCCATTTCTTCCTGAGTATATGGGCATACCTAGAGGGACACAGTCTAAAGGAATCAATACCTATATGCCAAACAACAATTTCATTATAAACACGTTGATTACAGATAGATCTCAGGGTGAGTCTTAATAATCCTTAATAAACAAATTAATATAAGCAGATACATTTTATAAATCTTGAGTAATGCCTGTTACAAATAGTTCGTTTCTACNACGCAACATAACTTACCAACCCTGAACCATCAGTTTCAGCTAAGAGCTTTGGGTAGGGAATATTTTACACACAGTTTTTTTGGCACTAAGTTTGCCAGATCCTCTAACAGAGGCAGTTCATTCTAATGTTTCAAACATGGGTCATGGTTTTATTCCTGCTCGTTGTGACACCGTGGACAATTCATTTTAATTCTCTGTGCCTGGGTTTCCCTGTATCTAAATAATATAATAATAATGTGGATGACAAACATGTTTTTAAAATTAACTTTGAAATGGAAAAAAATACTCAGCTATTCAGAGTAAAATCCTGGCTCCAATGAAGTCAATAGCAAAACACCTGCTGATCTCTGTGAAGTCAGGATTTCACCCTCAGTCTTTTAAAGAGCCATTTGGGGGGTGGAGGAGACTGGACTGGACTGTGTTTTTGTTTGTTTTTTGTGGGGTAATTTATTGGTCAAGTCTGATGGTGCCCACAGCTTGATAGGTGCCTCTCTGGAAGTAACTGAATTTCTTACAAATAACCTGTCATGTTTTTGTTTAACACATATATCACAGCAAACGAATCAATTCAATTAGACTTCAAACACTGCCACAAGGTATAGATCTTGATTCATGCAAGGAGCTTGAGGAGAATGGATTTAATGGCAAGGAACCATTTATTGGAAATTTATTGCCATTCACATGTAAATTGATCAGGAATACAGGCTCTTTTGTTCAGACCCAAATGTATGGATTCAGTTCTTAATTTAGAGTGTAATTACACTGGTCTGCGACAGATACAGGTATAATTTATTCTTTTCCATTGGTCCTTTCCCAGAGGCTTGCTCTGCTTAACCTCTCCTCTGTATGAGACCACAGCCAGAGACCAATTTCTTTGTGTCTCTGAAAGGGGAAGAGAATTGGGCAAATTCTGTTGATCCCCCTTGGAGCCATGCTAGGGTGGAAGCAGAGCGGTAGCGGCTTAGCAGAGGTTCCCGAGCCATTCCGCCTGTGCAGGGCAGATGGAAAGAGCTCAGCTGCTGCCCTTGCTGACACTTCAGGAAGAGCTTGCTGCCAGTTGCTGGCAGGAGTCTTAGGGATGGGGATAGGCTGGGAGTTTGCCCACGCTTCCTTGAAGCTACAGAGCACGGCTGGGCAGTTTACACGCCTCCTGCCTAGCACTCCAGGCAAAATGAATAACTTTTATTTCAGCAACAGTGCAGCTACAGAAGTGCTCAGCCATGAGCGTTGACAGGGCTCAGGCCTTTTTTAACTTGCTTCTATGGCATGATGAGCCCTGTCTGTGCTAGTGATTGCACCATTACTACCACGGGTGGAATGTGGGTCCTTTTACTAGTGCAGTTAAGGTGTGTGTGTGTGGGGTGGGGGGGGGGTTGTTCTGCATTCTGCTGGGTAACTGTGCTGGGAGCAGGGAAAGGACACGCGCATCATTTTCTTCCCTTCTTGGGCAGGAGAAGCCAGAGTTTATCCTTGCCATAGAACTTTGAACAAGGCCTTATCAGACCTGGGTTACCACAGACATTCATCTCAATGAATTTTCTTTAAAGCACTTTAGTGGCATACAATTAGGTGTTAATATAATTGCCCCTCTGTTTCCTTGGCAATAAACAGATACTCCAGACTGGATAAAGTAGGCAGACAAAGGCCAAGTCATTTCTCAGAATGAGGGAATCAAATTATTGCTGAGGAAAACAGAGAGGAAATGGTGTTGTTGCTACTAGAATGCCAGCTTAATGCAATATTGATGTGCTTTATTTTTAATTATTAACACTAGTCTTGGTTGACCACTGATACCAGCATTGGCAGTGGGGGTCACTTGAAATAGTAAGAAACTGATAATGCTACCCCAGTTACCTTCTTGTGGTCCTGTATTCTGAGTGGCAAGGAGGTCTACTGGAATTAAAAATGAGTATAATCGGAACTATTGTTCTGAACAGAACAATAGTAGTAGTTTAGCAGACAGCGGGAAGAAAGGAAACAGGTATATCTATCCTAGTTACTGGAGGGAATTAACGTATTACTGAATATAAACAAAATAACTCAATGAGTTGGAGGGTCTGAAATTCAAGCTAAAAGTGGATGCAGATGGGAAATCATTTGCAGTATTCATAATTATGCTGTTTGTTGTTGTAGATAATTCTAATGAACCCATCCCCCTGGCATCTGGGCAGACTATGCCCTTGATTGTGGATGAATGTCAGTAGCATACAATCCATTTTTCATTACTACAAAAATGGGTCCTGGGTACTTTAAATTCTTTGTAATGATTAAGACCTTGGTTTCTGGAATGTAATTTGCAATTTCCTGGGATGTAATTTGCTGGAGATAATTTTACACCAGTACAGTATGGAAATGACTCAAAATCATGGCCAAGTGTGTCATTTCGCCACTCTCAGAGCCTCAAGAGTCAGACTCACTTCAGAGCAGAAACATGTAATTCATCACTTTTTTCATATTTGAATATCTATCTATCTATCTATATATATATATATTAAAAAGAATGATAAGCTGTCTGTACCTATTCAGCAGTTAGGGCCAGATTGTCAAAAGCACTCAGGTCCAGATTGTCTAGTACTCAGTGCCCACAACTGCAGGACAGCTTTTTGAATGAGCTGAACCACTATTTAGGACTTAGTATAAGGGGGAGATTTTCAAAAGTTAAGCACTTGTGTAAGTGATTGCAGGACTCAGGGCTTATTTGGGGATCTAAATGGGAGCTGAGCTCTTCTGAAAATCTTGTCTGGTCTATATGCTATGAGAAGTAATGCTACATTAACTGTAATGCACTGATTTCCCAATTTTATATATTTCTACTTTTCTATTAGTTGATTCTCTTCCATGGTTCCCTCCACCCACACCCAGACACAACTAGGGCTAGATCTGCACAATTCTTCCAATATTATAAAAATATAGAGGTTCTTTTCTAAATTATGTGGTACCATCTGTTGTAAAACAGATACTTTTAAGCATCCATTTTGGGCAAATTCTGTCCTCCATTATATCTATTTAAATCTGAAATTACTCTATTGAAGGCAAGGTGTAATTGTTATTATTGGAGACAGTGGTTACTCCAGGTTGACAATGTTGTAAATGAGACAAGATTGGACCCAGTATTTTCAGTTATTCGCTATTTCCTGTGTACTGTTCAGATACTTGGTATGGGCCAAATGGTGCTACCTTTACTTATGTAGAGTAGTACTTTACTCCATGAACAGGCCCATTGGTTTTAATGGTGCTACTCAAGTAGTAACTTACATGCCCAGGAGTAAGAGTAACAGCATCTAGCCATAGGCATAAAGCATACTTCATCTGGTGGTCTCAAAACACATTACAAAGATGTGTTATCCCAGTTTCACATTTGGCAAAAACAAGGCACAGACACATGAAGGACTTTTCCAAAGGTTACACAGTGAGGCAGTGGCAACTGGGACATTTTTCTCACTCCCGGATCTCTATCAGACCACATTGTTGTCAACCACGTCATATTGTGAGAAATTTGTTGCTAATGTTGGGGGTCATGAATAAATATCTGAGCATGGGTTTCTGAATCTGCACTTTCCTCAATCTCTACCAAGCCTCGTAAGAGTTGGCTGATTCACAGCCGGAGCTAGAAGACCAAAGAGAAGTGGGAACGGTTTTGAGGAAAGGGGATATTTATGTGTTCGCCACTTCCTAGTTAGTTCTGCAACTTTTGCCCAACGGAGTTCACGTTTTTGGTTGGCTGGTGAGTGGTAGGGTGAAAGGGTGGCAAATGGAAAGGACTGGTTGTGACTGGGAGTATGATACTTTAGTGCTGAACAAGTCAGCCTCTCGCAGGACCGATATCTCTTCCTCTTCCCTTCCAAGGCTTGTGCAAACTGGAAAAATCATAGGAATGTTCAGTCATATTGAGCCTCTTATTACTACACACTCAGAAGTGATGAAGACTCTATTAAAACTTAAATAAATAAATGCCTGAGAAAACAGAATGTCAGTGAAAATCAAGAACTGAAAACCTAGCATTATACCAATTATTGCCATTCTAAAGCCAAAAGAGTAAGGTTTGGGGGAGTAACGGTTACCTTACCTAATATGGTAATGAATTCTAGCACCTTGGCTATGTGTTCACTGCCAAAAAAGTTTTTAGAATGAGATCACTAACTCGTAAAATCCTGCAGGAAACATAAGGCACAGATAGTATTTACCTCAGTGTAGCTGGTCAAGGTCATAAGAACATAAGAACGGCCATACCGGGTCAGACCAAAGGTCCATCTAGCCCAGTATCCTGTCTACCGACAGTGGCCAATCCTGTCTACCATACCCTGACCTTGGGTTGACTTTGACTAGCTACATAGAAGTAGAAACTACCTGTGCGTCTCTTGTGGGATTTTACAGTAAAATAGCTAATTGAAGAGAGTTATCTTGCTGTGAAAACACACCTTTTTGATAGTGAAGACTTAGCCTAAGATTTGAAAATCAGGCTAAATTTAGGAAGGGTCTCTCTTTATTTCTACTTAGATACAGTTTGGGGCTCGGACTCTGAGAGGTCAGAGACAAGACCTGATCTTTAATGATAATAATTCATTAATACTTAGCTATTATATAGCATTCTTCATCCATAGATTTCAAAGTGGCCAAGTAGCATTAAACATGTAAGATTTTTATTTCTGTTCTGTGATCAAACTGAGACTGCCTTATCTAGTTCAGTTTATGTGAAGTATAAACCTTGATGTGTTAAGTAAACAACTTCTTTTGATTTAAATCCATTTTCTTTCTGTTTTAAGAGAGAAAATCTTTCTTAACTCTTATATTAGGAAATTCTCCCATTGTGTGAGTGTTTCAGGCAGATTGCCCCAAAGGAGAATAGAACCATGCAACCTTGGAGAATAGGTGCTAAAGGGTAAACAGTTTATGGGAGTTAAACCACCCACTCCATCTTAGGTAAAAGGCATGAACAGAATTATGCAAAAAGCGTGGCAGATAACACACTAGGGGAAATGCCATGGAGGGAGACCCTAGAGCAGATATGAAATGCAGGATGATTGGGTTGTAGCAGCATGTATCCGCACATACACACAGAGCAAACATTTTGGATCTAATCTTTTTTTAGCAGACTCTTCTCCCCCTCTCCCCCACAGATTTACTGCACATTCTTCTGTAGCTTGCAAACAATGCAGAGATGCATCTTAAAAAACAGATGGGTTGATTGATACACAAAACCTCAGTAAACCACAATGCTGCATTGTGTTCCTGTCATTGTGTAAGGCACGTGGGATATAAAATGAATTATTTTTACACCAATAAGGCCCATTAACGTAGAATTAATGGATCCTCTAATGAAAAGTGGGTTTGTTCCTTTTAAAATAATAGAATCTTTCAATGGAATGCACTCTTACTAGGAGTAATGCAAATATTTGAAACTAATGTCGTGGAGTTGGCAGTGTTGTTCTGCATGATGATGAGCTTCTTTTGCCTGGGGCATTAATGATTCATTAGGCCTTTTTCACCAGGCGAATTAGCAGAATATTCTTTTGAAAGACATTAGTCTGTATTTAGTAAAGAGAAGCAGTTGACAAGACATGAGGAGTAAGACTCCCTCTTTCACTGAATATATATACATTTTCTTGCACTTCACATACCAAAGAATTTATCTATTACCTCTCTGAAGACTATTCTGTTTGTGTGACAGCCAGGGACTCTATATTTTATCTGTTGGAAACAGGTGTTTCAGCATAAACATTCAAATGAGCTTGAGGAAATCGGCAAGAAGCAGGGAAAAACATTTTAATTACTCTAAGAATCAAAAGCATGTGGCTTAGTTGTGAGGTGAGATTGAAAACCAGCTGAAATTATAAGAAGGCGAAATAAATTAACAAACAAGTACCATCCTATACTGAGAAGCTACCTTGCCAAGCTTGGGATTTTAAATATTCCAATTTAAAAACTATTGTCAAGAAATATAATTTCTGTTCTAAATGTGAATATTTCACTACTCACATGGAATCAGAGTGTAGCATTATTTATACACTGTGTTGTAGAGTGTCAGCATACATTCATACAGTTTATGCACTAAACAATGGTAGGTATTAGATAAACATAATGAAACAAATACATTAAAAGCATGTTCTGAGAGTCAGGGTGACAGATAACGTAGTGCACAACAGTGCACTGAGGGGATAATTTTGCCTCAGGTACAATGGAAATCCTCTGTTCTCTTCAAGTGTCAAGGGATCCCTAGGTCCCATCATCACTGTGAAATCATTTATCTTTCTGAACAGCCATGCTGGCCAGTGCAAGCTAGTGTGAGGAGGGAAAAACTTAACTTGCTTTTTTTTTTTTGTAGGAATGGTTTTGTTATCTGAAACTCTGTTCATGACCAGAACTTAAAATGGGCTGCTCTCACATTTTCCCAGTGCAGAGGAGAACCCAGTGTGCACAAAGAACACAGAGGGACCCTAATTTAGGTTTAGAAGCCTCCCATCAGTAAGTGACACAAAATTAAAAGGTATCTACTTGAATAACATCAAAGGCTGAGCTGACCCTGCTGGCATTTGTACCTTTCATTCTATGAAACCTGAAGCTTTGGTTACTAAGTCTAGGCCCGTTCTTAGTAGTTAAAAAAAAAAAATTAAATGGCCAAATTATTGTGGTGTTTTTTTTTTCCTGCTTTCACTGTTAGTTCTTAACTCTCCACTCTATCCACTGTGATGCTTCCGACAATCCATTAAATCAATGGAACAAGTCTGAGTCTACCTTATTCAGCAATAATCAACAAGTTAAAAAGTGGCTTCTATTCATATCTAGTAATTACTTTTCATAATGACTTTTACTGTGCATTCAGTATCGTGAATCTATAATCAGCTTATTGTATGATTGGGTACATATTAAGTGCAAATACATTAGACTCAACATTGAGATTTACACATGCCATGTTATATTTGTACAATTGAGATGCCGTGCGACTATTAAAATTCACTCTCATTGCCAGGTTTGTAGAGAATGCTGTGAAAGTGCAGTTTCAAAACTCAGTTAAATTTTAATGGGGCCACTGACAATGCCATAGGGAAGCCTTAAAACCTTATGGGCATGTCACCTGCAAATTATCTTGTCTTTTAATCCTTGTGGCACAGAAAAGAAAAAGCTAAATGTTAATTAAACTAAAACTATGTTCAAAAATATTAAGGTTCTCAGTTATATACATAAAATAAAAGATTTTAAAGACTGAAACGTCATAGACAGACTGAAACTTCCAGGTTTCAGAGTAGCAGCCGTGTTAGTCTATTAGTCTGGGAATACCATTAACTTAGATTTGAACAGAGACTGGGAATGGCTCGGTCATTACACTAATTGAATCTATTTCCCCATGTTGAAGTAGCCTCACACTTTCGTGTCAACTGTCCGAAATGGGCCATCTTGATTATCACTTCAAAAGTTTTTCTCCCCTGCTGTTAATAGCTTCTCTTAATTAATTAGCCTCTTACAGTTGGTATGGCTACTTCCACCTTCTCATGTTCTCTGTATGTATAAATATCTTCTTACTGTATGTTCCATTCTATGCATCCGAAGAAGTGGGCTGTAGCCCACGAAAGCTTATGCTCAAATAAATTTGTTAGTCTCTAAGGTGCCACAAGTACTCCTGTTCTTTTTGCTGAAACTTCCAGGTAGAACACATCTAATGTGCTGATGAATATACCAGCAAGGACATAGCTTTACGGAAGCAGCAAAGCAGGTACAATGGAATACTAGGTTTCTCAGTGGTCTAACATGCTGTGTATGTACCGTATATACTGTAGTATGTAAGCAGGAAGTGAATACCAAGAAAGTAAACTTGCAGCTTTAATTTGTTTGCTTTGTGGGGTTAAAAAGCACTAATCCAAATAATGTCACGTAATTTAGTACATTTTCTGCCAGTAAATGGGAAAGTTGCTTACTGTTTCTCTAAAAGGGCATTGGCAAGGCACTAGACCCAGCTTAAAGGGTTATGACTACTAGGCAGTTTAGGTCCAGAATTTAGATATTGTTTAAAAAAGAAGAAAAGCTTTGTAAAATATGCTGCTAATAGACACGTGACTAGAAAAGTGATTTTTTTTTAAATCAGCAAAAACCTTTTATTATTATTATTATTTTTTTTTTAAATGGGGAATAAAATGCAGAGAGCCGAAGCCACACATTAGGATGTGGATCTTGAGTACCATTGTGGGGTGTTTGTATCTGAGTGTTGCTTCAACCCTACATTTAAATTAAAGATTTACTTGTATGTGCACAATGTAGACACTGCAGCACTGGTTTAGTGCATGGGAACCTGACTAATGTTCATTGTCCAAGTGAAGTGCAGTTAATAGACAGTAAAAATGTTGACAAATAAATTAAATTTTTGAAAATGATTTCAGACAACATGGTATTTGTATCAAAGGTAGGGAAATTAGTGCTTATTGTCTTTTAATATCCTCAAGAATTTTGGGTACCAAAGTTATGGGACTGGATACTGGAATTACTGGGTGAAACTCTATGATCTCTGTTATGCAAGTTGTGACACTAGATGACCATAATGGCCTAAAAATCTATGACCCTATATGCTAGGTCTCTGAAATGTGCCTTAAATCTCATTTGAAATGCCCCAGGGATGAATCTGATCCATTGTGTTTGAGGAAGTCATTAGTGAAAATTAGTGCCAGGAAATTGTGTGAAATATAAAGACTCTTAGAATGCGGCTTTATTTCTCTAACACGGTAAAAAAATATTAGGTTCCCTAAAATAATATTCAGCACTTATAGAGCACACTTTACAAAGAGGGTTAAATATCATTATCCTCATTTTACAGGTGGGAAAACTGAGGCACAGAGAGATTAAGTTGACTTGTCCAAGGCCATACAGTGTATCAGGAGCAGAACCAGGAATAGAATCTGTGTTTTCTGACTCCCAACTTTGTACCCTATTAAGTGGACCACATTGCCTCTCGATACAGGATATACTGCAAATGAAAGGTTAAAATATGCAAGACTTGCACATAGGTAGAGTCTGAGGAAGAGAAAATTCACCCAAAGGATTCAAACACTGCTTTGCTGGGGGAATCCCTGTCTGCATTATACTGTATGTGCAGTGGTCAAATTAGATTGAACCAAGATGGGAGCTCTCACCACTCAGATCAAGGAGGAATGGGAGAGGTTTTAACAGAAGAGTGGAAACTATGGTTCTTACCCTGCTCAAGCAGTCATAGTCACCCACATTGTCTGCCTTGTATGTGGGAGAACGAGGAAAGGAAGGGGCTGTGGCAGGTACATGATGTAGGTTCTGATAGGTCCAGGTGACACTGTGTGTGTGGGTGTGTGTATATATATATAATAATTCTCTTTGTGTTTGTCAATGGATAGCTTTCAGAGATGACAGATTTTTTCTAGAGAAAATTTTATGTTTTCAGAGATACACCACAAATGAAATATTATGATTCTGAAATGCCACTGTGGTGCTTCATGGGAGTTTTTAGTTTGGGTGCCTCATGCGCCCATTTTCCTCTAATAGGACATGCTTCTTGGTTGGACTACATCTTCTGTGATGCATTACAGTCTACCCCCTTGGTAAGGGGAGGTGGGGCACCAGGCCAGTTGTATGGCTGTGACGGATCTGAAGAGATGAAGTCCAGTTCGGGAATTAGTCCATGGAGAAGCAGGAGGGCATAAAACACAGTTTTGATGGAATATTTCCGACCAGCCCTACTATTCATGTCATAGGGAGCCACTTTAAGCTCTCCAATGACGCTAGGCCCAGTCTCTTCATGGTGCAGTGGAAGCTATTAATAGGTTAACATTTGCCAACCATTCCCATTGGCTTACCATGGATACATTTAGAAATAAACTGATATTCTCAGTTACCACTGTGTGCTAGTTGTTAGCAAATGTTGATTTGTTGGTGTAAACCACTGTATTTTTGTTCCTGGGTGGTGGAATTACTTTGGGAAGTCCAGACCTCCCATATTCAATCCACAAATGGCTCATTGAGACCTGAAAAAACCCAAACCTTTAACACAGAAACCCAGATACGAGTTTTTTTAAAGGTTTACCCAAATACGGAGGTATTTGGGTCCCCGGCTGAATTCTAATACACAGTCCACTCCGTCCGCCATTCTCTGGGATCCTCCGTCTGAAAACCACTGCATAAATATAGACTGCATTATCAGCTTTGTCCTCTTGCTACTGCAGTGTATGAGTTGTCTACTGATTCTTCCTCTTATTTTTCAAAAAGATTCTCCTCCAGAAAGTATTTCTCCTCTGTACAGCTGTATTGCGACATTCCACACCACACAGAATGCGCAGTTTCCATGCTGTCTGCTGCTCCATTTGCTCCATGTTGCTCAAGGACTCTGGATGGGAACAGAAACACATTTTAAAAATGTCAAATACTTGTATTAGAACAGCTTGTTTAGTATAGCATGCTCATCAGTGGGAGAAGAAGTGATGATATGGATCATCAAAGAAGATGCTGGAGGCATCTGTTACAAAGCCTAAAAACGTGCAATGATGCACAACTGGGCAGTGAAATGTTAAAATGAACACTGACCTTTTTTAGAAATATGCCCAGTGAATTATAAACAAACACCTGAAATTCCTAATGTCACTGATTTGTTGTCACTTGGGATGGGGGAGGGAGAAAGACCCCCAAGACAACATGATGTGCTCGTCTGAAAACTAGGAGACAAAAATAAATGCATAATTTTGAATCTGAATGAGCAGAAGTCGTACACTAGGTCTGTCATCTGTAAATAAAAGAAATACATGCAAATTTATTCAGAAATAGTGACAACTCTGCAAACAGATGACAGAAACCTACAGAAGTCACTGCAAGGGGGTTTGTCATTCTTGAGCATCACATGGCTAATTCCCAGCATGTTGATTTGTCTCCAATATGATTTATTCTGAATATATTAAAGCATAATTATACTGTGACTAATGCCAGTAGCTCCTTTACTGAACTGCTTCCCTCATGTATCCTCCCTCCCTCCCTCCCACATACCCAATGGTTTCCTTCTTTCCTAAGCATATGGCAAGCCATAGACAATATAAATATCCAGAAGGAAATCCAATTTGGCCAGCATGTACAAACTAGCATATTTCATCGAAAGGCTGCTTGGTAAATATTTATAAGTACTTTGAGTATTTGAAATGATGGTTTCTTTGAAAGCTGGCCCTGAAATCTAGAGCATAATCCTACCTTTTTGCTTTCTCTCTCTACATGTTTGTTTTTCACTACTGGGATTTTCTGTTCATTGTTACAGAATTCTGTCTTTGTTTTACCTGTCTTAGTTGATTCTTTTGGCTGTGGAATATTACAACCAGTCTGTGGATGCTGTACTCTTTCAATTTCAATTAACTTTTAGTGGGCAAATACATACATTACCAGTAACAGCATGAAATATGAAAATCTTTGCAGAATACCACTATAATGTAGCCTAAAATCCCTGCTATTTTTTTCTAGAAGAATCTGTACTTTCATTTGGTTCTGAAATAAACATATAGTTATGCAGCCAAAAGTAAATTCATTTGTGAAATTTGCTTTTCATGGTCATGGTGACTTAGTGGATATAGTGAAGGTGAATAGAACAATTCATTGTATGGCAGATGCATAGAAATAATCTTGGAATTATTTGTGGTTATTATAAGTAGTAATAGGCTATGGTGCTTTCCTGGCTCATTAAATATTCTGAAGCAGTTATTAATAAGAATTTAGTTAAATGTCCTAAATGATGGCATGTTGAGTGGTGTGTTGCTCATGAGAACACACCTTGCTTATGTATTTGTATGCCATATTCTAAACTGTAGGCCTGGGCATGATTCCTAAGAGGTTGAAGTTCCTAAGGTCTTCAGTGGTGACACTGTCCTTGGATAAACAATAAATAAAAAATAGGTATATCTCCATATATTTATCTCATAGAGCTGGAAGGGACCCTGAAAGGTCATTGAGTCCAGCCCCCTGCCTTCACTAGCAGGACCAATTTTGCCCTAGATCCCTAAGTGGCCCCCTCAAGGATTGAACTCACAACCCTGGGTTTAGCAGGCCAATGCTCAAACCACTGAACTATCCCTCCCGGTTGAATCGCTGTAACAAAATTATAGAGAAGAGTTGTAAATACAGCTTAATTTACATACACGGTGTGTGCACAAAACAAGCTGCAGAAAAGGAGAGTGGGAAACCAAAGGTGATTAGAGAAATAAATAATTAGGCCAGGTGTAAACACTCACCAACACAGCTTGAATCTGGGATAGCAAATACTTTCAGTACTTCCGAAAGATCTATTGGCCAAGAGTCACTTGCAGCAATTATTATCTGGTGACTAATCTCCAACAACAAATAAGGTTGAGAAAATGTAAGCTGTCTGTTGACAGAACTAGAGGCAAAACTCATCACAGAATGTAGATCTCATGCATTTTTGGAGTCAGTAGAGTTCCGTTGGATACTGGTGTAACTCAGTTCCCAATTCAGGAAAGAAGATTAACTCATCAAAGACCTTAGGCATATGCTTAAGTCCCATTGAAATCAGTAGGACTTAAGCACTTACTTAAGTGCTTTCCTGCACTGGGGCCTGAGAGCTATGGACCACAAAATTCAAAAGTAATTTCAGAAGAATGTTTTGTATTGTAAACAAGGGTCCTCAGTCCTGCACATTGCTGAGCGCTCCCATGCCGTGCTGAGCACCTGCGACTTCCATGGAAGCCTGTGGGTGCTCAGCTCCTCACAGGGCAGCTCATAACATTGCAGGATCAAGGATAAGTTTCCTAACCTGCAGTCAGAGATATTACTGAAAAAATGTTAACAGCTGACAAGTAAACATTCCTGAGAGGAAGCATCACCTTTAAAAACTGTTTCCTATGATGGCCCTTCACTTGGTTTTTAAAATGAAGCTGGTGATGGAGGAGAAGGAGAGAGGCATTTCATTTACTAAATAGGATGGCTTGGCTGCTCTTGCGTTATACTGTTTTGTTTTGTTTTGTTTTTTTAACTTTAACTGTGACTGCATCCCCTTGAACTGAACAGCTCCTTTCTGAGGAAGCTTGGGTGGTTTTGAACAGATGTAGAGACATGACAGAGTTCATTTAGTACATAATCAACAGATAACAAGAGGGTACTCAGCGAAATAGCAGTGAATGGCAAGTGCCATCAGCCTTTTCAAAACAGGAAAATTAGACATTTTTATTTCCACATGCACAACAGGGTCAGGAGAAGCAGGAAAAGACTAATTTAGAAGCCTTTTATTAGGTTCTAGGGTTTTAAAAAAAATTTGCTGTAAGGTTCTAAAAAACTGATCTCTCGTTATGTACTGTACCTCTCTATGGAAGATAATCTCCTTCTCTATAGGGGTTATATGAGGTTTTATACTTCTAAGCATGTGCGTATTTCCCTAGAGCCCAATTCTGCAGAGCTCTCAACTTCTGTCTTCACCAAGAGCTAGTGCATTCAGTCCCTTGCAGGATTAAACCTCAGGGATTCTGTGAGTAATATATTTTTGCTGCTAAATACTTCCATCCATTTCACCAACCTCATAGCCCTAAAATGCCTATAATATTATATTTATAGGGAGCATTTATGGGTGAAAGGCTCAGACTATTGCCATCAGCTAGACACATAATGTATACAGCATAATGAAGTTGCTGGTATAGCTGAACAGGGTTAGCCTGCTTTGCTCCCCTCCTGACTGGCTCTAGTCCTTGACTCCAATGATGCATTACTTTTCTGGGGCTCCAGCTAAAAATGTCACCCCTGGCTAAGTGCACCTAAGGTCACCCGATCCAAACGTCAGCGAGTGAGCACACACAACTCAGTCAAAATGGAAAGTGGAAACATTATGAAAAGCCCTCTCTGCTTCCCTTTCACATTTCTCCTTTGATCACTGGCTCCACACGTCATTTACTGTTGCTCTAAGCCTGAGTCCTTCAGTCTCTTGAGAAGCATAGTACTATCTCTTGTGCTTCTGCAGACTGCAGCTGTCTCAAACTGCTCCACAAGCCACTTTGCTCTGTCTGGCCATATGGTCCAGCAGATATTAGACATTCCCAGACACATGGGAAATATGCAGTGTATACAGTATTGACATGTACGGACAGCATAAACTTGTATCCAGGCTAACAGTACCGTTAATATACCCACTGTACTGCTTACCACCTTTCTATCTCCTCGCCCTTTAGATTGCCTCTGGTTCAGTATGCTGTGTACTGATACAAATGCAGTGAGTGTGTATCTCAAAAGCAAATGGGGGAGGGATAGCTCAGTGGTTTGAGCATTGGCCTGCTAAACCCCGGGTTGTGTGTTCAATCCTTGAGGGAGCCACTGAGGGATGTGGGGTAAAATTGGTCCTGCCAGTGAAGGTAGGGGGCTGGACTTGATGACCTTTCAGGGTTCCTTCCAGTTCTATGAGACAGGTATATCTCCATAGATTACAATTGACTGCAGAGCCTGATGGAAACAAGCAGTTTGGATTCCCCTGTGTTATAATACTCTGTGCTTATTAAAGAAACACAGATTATGGGTAGCCAACAGAGTTATGCAAAAAGGCCTCAAACAAAGGCCTCTTCAGGCTGCAGCTTAAATACAACCAATAGCTCATCTAGACACACCTTTTCATTTTGAAGGTCGCTTGTCATAAAGAAACTCAACAGGTGTGCTCGTAATTGTGCTCTATTTGGACAATTCCCGACCCTCAAACTCTATATTAATACCTGTAGAAGGCTATCATTATGGCACTAGGTTGCTGTCCTGCCTGCATGATTGCTGGTTGGCTAGAGGGTTGTTTGTTTGGGGGTTTTGTCTTACACAGTCTATGTTTAGCTTTCAATGCTTCTTTCCACTTCAAAAAGGGCAAAATAGCTTTGAACATAAAATTCATCCATGCTGTCTCCAGGAATGTGCCATAGTCATTCACCAGAGCGCAAACATTTCTACGAGGCTACATGTCTACTGAGTTTGCCTGCAGGAGCACAGTCACACAAGTTAGATTACTTGTCTCTTTAGAGATATCTGTGTAGTATGTGTTCTCACCTAAGACATCTGAAAAGGAAAAGGTACTTTGAGCTGACACACATTCTAGCTGGTATGATGATGTGGAAATGGTGATGAAAATTGCTTAAAATGAACTTACCAAGAGTGATGTTTGAGAACCTTACAAGAAGTTTATAAATAGAGAACCTCATGAAAGCTTTGCAAAGTTCTCACTCTCTCTCTTATTTTTTTTTTTTTAAGTGCCAGGCTAAGTAAGTGTCTGCATGACGCGGGGCAGTTCAGCATTTTATTCCCAACTCACTTCCAATTTTAACAATTTCTGCAATTCAATGTAGGATCAGACTCATGTTTAGAAACCTATTTTTTCTGTGACCTACAAGTTTCCTAATGCTTGAAATCTATCTTGTTGTAACAATGACTAAAGCATAGGACTAAATTCTGAAGAGACTGAGGGGGTTAATTCTGCTTAAATCTCAGTGGGATCAGGAAACCTCCCATAAAGAACAGCCTGTCTTGAATTCAGATCTCAGCATATATCCTGCTTCTTTATTTGACAAAATCCTCCATATGATTCCTGTCATTGGTGCCGACTCCATGGGTGCTTCGGGTCTCAAGCACACACTGAAAAAAAATAGGGTGCTCAGCACCCACAGGGCCAGATTAATTTTTTGTGGGCCCCAGCACTCGGATTATAGCCTTGCCCTCGCTCCGCCCCAAGGCCCTGCCCCCGCTCGGTCTCTTCCCCCTCCCCCCAAGACCCTGTCTGCCACTCCACCCTGAAGCCCCACCCCCAGTAGCGGCGCCAGCTCTTCCGGCGCCCTAGGCGGCGGAAGGTCCCGTCCCCGAGATGCCGCCCCCAACAGCGGCGGCGGAAGGTCCCGCCCCCAAAATTGAATGGCCGGCCAGGGCGCTGGCGCCCCCAAAATAACAGCGCCGTAGGTTGTTATGTAATGGGTTGCGCCGGCCCTGCCCACCCCCACTCAGTCTCTTCCCCCTGAGACTCCACCCACCACTTGCACAGGGGGAGGGGATGGAGAGGAGCACCCACCAGCAAAAACAAAAGTCAGTGCCTCTGATTTCTGTTCATGTTCATCTCTTCCACCCCCCCCCCCCGACATTAACACAGTATTAAGATGCACACCTCCAGTGGCTCAGATTGTACAGTATTCTACTGTAACTTTTTAAAGCCTCCATTATACATGATGTTGCAGCAGCTCCAGCGAGAGATCTGCTGTGGGGAAAAGAGAAAGGGGCCTATACCCACCTCTGTCATTAACTCTGGGCAAGTCTCTTCATGTCTCTGGGCCAGACTTACAAAGCTATTTAGACACCTAAGGATGTACTCTGGAGTTACAGAAATGCCTAAGAGCATGTCTACACTGTAATGTAAACCCATGTTTAGTAGAACTTGAGTTCGCAGACTCTGGGTGTATTAACCTAGAGTTTGAGCATCTACAAACATTTGTAACTCCAGGTTCAAAATTGTTGAACCCTGGGTCCAGACCTGGAGCTCCTGCATCTACACTGCATTATGTGGGCCTGAGTCCAACCACCCATATCCCAGGCTTCCTAGCTCCTCCCAAAATATGGCCACTCTATTGTTTGTTTGCAGTGTGGGAAAATTTGACTGTCCACCAAACTTGACTGTCCAGAGAACAAAGAAAGTTGACCTGTGGGATTGAGAAATACATTTGGCAGACTCTCAGACTGAGTCCATCTGCAATAAGGCTTGAACTCATGGTCCCGGTTTGACTCACTCTCAGACCCTCCACCCTCCTGGGACTGTGGTTCCAAGACGTGGTTTGGTGTGATGTGTGTAGACAGAAGGGGGATTAGGCTTGAGCCCGAGTTCTAACCCTGGGTTTACATAGCAGTGTAGACATACCCTAAGAGGTTAGACACTTCTGTAAATTCAACATTAGGTGTCTGTGTGAATCTTTAGGCACCTAAATTCTTTTGTAAATCTGTCCTTCAGTCCCTTTAATGGGGAATAAGCAAAGTGGATATAATAACATCTAGTTCACAGGTTGATGTGCTACTTAAATAATGTTTGTACAGTGCTTTGAGATCTTAGGCTCAGAGACGTTATGGCACTGCAACATGTTATGTTTGAATGTTAGATACAATCATTTAGAAAATGCAGGAATACACCACCAAGCAACTCTTCGTTAAACCTGTCTTTGATGAAATGCTATCTTAGTTTTAGGTTGATTGCTTAATTAGGTGAGCAACTGAATTGAATTAATTCATCAAAACTAATTTGAAAAGATCTCTTGAGGCTGTAAGAGCTAGTGTCTATTATTTGTATTTGTTGCTTTGGGTCTATGAATGGTTTTGTTATTGTGTTAAAAGCAGCCTTAATCTTGTTTGATTTTAATTGCATTTGGTCAGTTTCAATGGTGGTCGTTTCTTTTTTTCTTCTCCCACAATGTGTAAATCAATCACTGCTTGATTTAGAATAAGGGCTTTCAGTGAAATGATTCTTACCAGGTTAACTACATTTCACCACTATCCTCACAAGCACAGCCTAAATCTGGCTGTGAGGTGAAATTACTTCATAGGAACTCATGTTGAGTTTCTGGAACCATGTTTCCTGGAGTAGTATTTCTACAAACATGTTAGAACATAAGAATGGCCATACTGGATCAGACCAAAGGTCCATCTAGCCCACTATCCTGTCTTCCGACAGTGGCCAATGCCAGGTGCCCCAGAGGATATGAACAGAACAGGTAATCATCAAGTGATCCATCCCCTGTCGCCCATTCCCAGCTTCTGGCAAACAGAGGCTGGGGACACCATCTCTGCACATCCTGGCTAATAGCCATTGATGGACCTATGCTCCATTAATTTATCTAGTTCTTTTTTGAACCCTGTGATAGTCTTGGCCTTCACAACATCCTCTTGCAAGGAGTTCCACAGGTTGACTGTGCGTTGTGAAAAAATACTTCCTCTTGTTTGTTTTAAACTTGCTGCCTATTAATTTCATTTGGTGGCCCCTAGTTCTTGTGTTATGAGAAGGAGTAAATAACACTTCCTTATTTACTTTCTCCACACCAGTCATGATTTTATATCATATCCTCCCTTTGTTGTCTCTTTTCCATACTGAAAAGTCCCAGTCTTATTAATCTCTCCTCATACAGAAGCTGTTCCGTAGCCCTAATCATTTTTGTTGCCCTTTTCTGAACCTTTTCCAATTCCAATATATCTTTTTTGAGATGGGGCAACCACATCTGCATGTAGTATCCAAGATGTGGGTGTACCATGGATTTATATAGAGGCAATATGATATTTTTTGTCTTATTATCTATCCCTTTCTTAATGATTCCCAACATTCTGTTCGCTTTTTTGATTGTTGCTGCACATTAAATGGATGTTTTCAGAGAACTATCCACAATGACTCCAAGAGCTCTTCCTTGAGTTGTAACAGCTAATTTAGACCCCATAATTTTATATGTATAGTTGGGATTATGTTTTCCAATGTATCTTGCTTTGCATTTATCAACACTGAATTTCATCTGCCATTTTGTTGCCCAATCACCCAGTTTTGTGAGATCCCTTTGTAGCTCTTCGCAGTCTGCTTTGGACTTAACTATCTTGAGTAGTTTTGTATCATCTGCAAATTTTGCCACCTCACTATTTACCCCTTTTCCCAGATCATTTATGAATATGTTGAATAGTACTGGTCCCAGTACAGACCCTTGGGGAACACCACTATTTACCTCTCTCCATTCTTAAAACTGACCATTTATTCCTACCTTTTGTTTCCTATCTTTTAACCAGTTACCGATCCATGAGAGGACCTTCACTCTTATCCCATGACTGCTTACTTTGCTTAAAAGCTTTTGATGAGGGACCTTGTCAAAGGCTTTCTGAAAATCTAAGTACACTATATCCACTGGATCCTCCTTGTCCACATGCTTTTTGTGACCCCCTCAAAGAATTCTTGTAGATTGGTGAGGCATCATTTCCCTTTACAAAAACCATGTTGACTCTTCCCCAACAAATTATCTTCATCTGTGTGTCTGACAATTTCGTTAATTACTATAGTTTCAACCAGTTTACCTGGTACTGAAGTCAGGCTTACTGGCCTTTAATGGCCAGGATCACCTCTGGAGCCCTTTTTAAAAATTGATGTCACATTAGCTATTCTCCAGTCATTTGGGACTGAAGCTGATTTAAATGATAGGTTACAAACCACAGTTAGTAGTCCTGCAATTTCACATTTGAGTTCCTTCAGAACTCTTGGGAGACTATCATCTGGTCCTAGTGACTTATTACTGTTTAGTTTATCAATTTGTTCCAAAACCTCCTCTAATGACACCTCAATCTGGGACAATTCCTCAGATTTGTCACTTAAAAAGAATGGCTCAGGTTTGGGAATATCCCTCACATCCTCAGCAGTGAAGACCGATGCAAAGAATTCATTTAGTTTCTCCGCAATGGCCTTATCATCCTTGACTTCTCCTTTAGCATCTCAATTGTCCAGTGGCCCCACTGGCTGGTTAGCAGGCTTCCTGCTTCTGGTGTACTTAAAACTTTTTTTGCTATTACGTTTTGAGTCTTTAGCTAGCTGTTTTTCAAATTCTTCTTTGGCCCTCCTAATTATATTTTACACTTCATTTACCAGAGTTTATGCTCCTTTCTATTTTCCTCACTAGGTTTTAACTTCCACTTTTTAAAGGATGCCTTTTTGCCTCTCACTGCTTCTTGTACTTTGTTTAGCCATGGTGGCACTTTTTGGTTCTCTGTTTTTTAATTTGGGGGTATACATATACATGTTGCATTGAAGGCTCTCTTGGGACTGATTATATTTTAGTACCCAATAATCTGGTTGAAATGGAATTAAGAATCTCCTCTGTACTTTGTGGAGAAATAACCTAAGAAATTTAATTAAAGAACACAAAAGAGGTGGCAATTTTTGTTGTAATTCAACAGAATTACATTGACTTCACTGAAGACATTTGTGTCTTAACACAGTTTGGTGTGAGTATATGTAAATAAATCATGTGGGCTGGACATCCCCAAGACCAGTTTTGCAAACAGATCTATCAGTTTAATAAAATATTTTCAAACAGCATTTACTTTTTGTACAATTTCTAAACTGATTAATAGTGGAGCCACGGGGGAAACACTTTTTGCTCTCCTGCGGATATGACATGGACTAGAGGGAAGGAAACATTATACGTGGAATTTTGCCAAAGCAAAGGATTGTTTGTGTTCACTTAAAACCAAGGGTGAAAATGAAAACTCCCCTTCAGGACAGTAGAGTTGTCATAGAATATCAGAGTTCGAAGGGACCTCAGGAGGTCATCTAGTCTGACCCCCAAAATGAACTGCAGAAGCAATTTGCTTAAAGCAAACTGGTGTTCCAGGTGGGGTTTGAACTCACAATATCAGCATCACTCCATATAGCACTGCTCTATAAGTGCTTCCACCCTAAAAAGAGGGGAGGGGTGCCAAAATGTGGGGGCAAATTCATGAAAACTAATTATTGCCTGTCTGTCTATTATTCATATTGCCCATATCACCATAGTACCTGACCTATATGAACAGAGTTTTGCCCTTTTGCCATAAAAAGCAACATTAACTGATGGAGATGGTGCTAGTTTATTATGGAGGAAATCCACTAATACTTGTGGAAATGTAAATATGCCCCAACGCAAACCTGGCAGCTTCAGCTTTTACATGGATAAATCCTGAACTTCAGCCTGAACTGGCTGGCTGTTTCTTTTAAAAACATGTGTTTTCGGGTCACAACGATAAATGACTTTTGTTTCTCTTTGTTTCATTAGAATGATTACAGGAAGTTATCTATGCAATGCAAGGATTTTGTTGTGGGTGTACTGGATCTCTGCAGGGATACAGAAGAAGTGGAGGCTATTCTGAATGGAGATGTGAACATAAAAGTGTGGCCTGAGCATCACCGCCCAAGCCTGAGCAGAATTAAACTTGCCATTAAATATGAGGTCAAAAAGGTAAGATTTTTCCTTTAGTTGGTAAAACATCCATTGCTTTTAGTGGGACCAGGGTTAACCCTTGGACTTTTGCCTTTCTATGGCTTTATTTGCAGAGTGGTTGCACATTTTAATATGGAAAATGTTACCATTAAACTGTTAATTATTATGGATGTGGTGGTGCTTTTACAATGTTAAAAGGAAGGTTGGATGGGTCAAGGGATTGGTAAAATTATATAGGGGCCTCTCATCTTTAGGGTAGGTTACACAAGTATGAATGTGGAAAAGTTTGGTGGTGGTCTCAAGTCACTGCCATTGCAATATGCAGTAGTGTTGTAACTGTGTGAGTGCCAGGATATTAGAGAGACAATGTGGGCGAAGTAATACCTTTTATTGGGCCATCTTATGTTGGTGAGAGAGATAAGACCTGAAGAAGAGCTCTGTGTGAGCTTGAAAGCTTGTCTCACGGAAGAGTGGCTGGGGGTTCAATACAACCCCCAGATTGCAAATGCAACTAACAAATGTCAGGAGCACACTCTCAGTCTAAGGGATACATCTACACAGCCCCCCCCCCAAAAAAAACAACAACAACAAAAAACCCTCACAGCAGTGAGTCTTAGAGCCTAGGTCAACTGACAGGGACTCTCGGGGCTCAGACTGCAGAGCTAAAAATAGCAGTATACACATGGAGGCTTGGGCTGGTGTCTGGGCTCCAACACCTTCTCCCCTCACCAAGTTTCAGAGCCCAGGTTCCAGCCTGAGCTCAAACATCTACTCTGCAATTTTTAGCCCCACAGCACAAGGCATAGTTGACCTGAGACTTGCTGCCGTGGGTCGTTTTTTGCTGGGTAGACATGCGCTTAGAGGGAGATACCAGCCTCATCAGATCACCCGGTTGTTTTCCAAACTTTCAGGCATCATCTCGGTCTTATCCAGACTGAGCTTCAGCCAGTGAGCGCTGATCCATGCCCCATGAAAGTCAATGGGACTTATGCTCTGAAGTCACTTAGGTAGTTTGAAAAAAAAACAACCCCACTCGTTCGGTAGTACCACAGAATAAGCATGCCCCACGCATAGCATTTATGTAGGAGAAAAGGCCCCTGACTAGATCTGGTGAGAAAACAGAATTCCAATTCCTCAACAACAACTAAATAGTTTTCGGGGGGGGGGGGGGGGGGGGGTGGGCCCCCCNGACAAAAACTCAACATTGTTCACAGAACTTGAATTCCATAATAGTCTGTTTTGGGCACACTGAAATGTTCCCACAGAAGGCATGTTTCAGTGTTTGCAAAATGTTCCCCGAGATCCCCAGCTAACAGGTTGCCCAAGAGCCTGGGAGCCACAGGAGATATGGAGCCTGGGTGACCAAGCTCCCCTCTACCCTGCCAGGTAGGCAGGTACTGGGATTTCTCATAGAAGATCCCCCTCAACAAAAAATGGAAACCCCAATACCCTACCCCTGCTATTTGCTCACAGCTAGGAGATGCTGAGTGAAATTAACAGCTGTCTGACCAGTTGGCTGCTATTCAGCTGTAGGGAAACTTACAATAATTATGTCAATTTCAGTCAGCTTCCTGTATTCCAAGCACCCCACCAGTCCAAATGGTGGGCTACTGGAGAACCTGGACTTCCCCAATCAGGGTTGGGGAGCCCAAGTTTCCCAGTCAGATGGACTGCCAAGGTCTCGAGAAGCCTGATAGCCTGGGCTCCTCAGCAACCTCCCTGGTGGGTTTGCCAATTCCCTGGAAAGCTACTGGGGAGTTTGGGAGTTAAGGATCTCAGGGCTTCTGGGGACATGGGCAAGCTGTCAGAAACTTGCTTGGTTTCCATCAAAATGTCATTGAAATCAACACTTTCCCATTGAACATTTCTATTTCAAGAAATCGGCATTCTCTGATTGGAAAAAAATGTTCTTCTGGAAAATTTCTGAACAGCGCTACCCTGACACCAGGAACTGGCAGACTAATGGGCAGGTAATAATGCAAATCTGAAGGGGTGTACACATTGTGAAAGAAGTGTATTTTGACAATGGATCTGAAGGTGTTGGTTCTCTCTTACACACGGTCCTAAATGACAAATTCCCTCATACTAAAATTGGCATTCTTGACAGTCTACGTATGCCATTTTCCAGCAATGATGCAGCAACACTGAGATCAGCAATGGTGTAAGCACCATTTTAGTCAGGAATTGGGCCATGGTTTTCATGAGCCTGTCTCCACTATGCTTGCGCAGTAGCTAGTGCCGTGGAGTTGTAGATGTACCCATAATTCCATACTCATCCTCAAGGTTCACCCTCCAGGAAATGACTGGGAACCATGAATGGTATAATATGGAGAAGTCTGTGTATGTACTCTTTGGATAAAGTGAGAGCCCTGGAGATTGACATCCTCTCTCTGTCACATTTCATGAGCAGTAAAAAAAGAAATGACGCAACTAAGGGTTTCCCTAACTCTGCTCCTATTCAAGACAATGTTCGCTTTGAAGTCATAAGCAAAACCCTTACAGGCTTCAGTGCAAGCAGTTAGGCTGACACAGAATGCTTTTGAAAATCCCTCTCTAATACCATTGAGAGAATGAGTGCTGACATGGCAGTAAATAAATTTAACTCATCCAAAAGTATTTTCTGATTTTTTTTGACTGAATATCCATAGGTTAGACTTCAGCATTTGCTAAAAGGCCTTATCAGGCTAAAATACTCCTGCATCACTTAACCTCAAGAAAGAGATCTTGGCGTCATTGTGGATAGTTCTGTGAAAACATCCATTTAATGTGCAGCAGCAATCAAAAAAGCGAACAGAATGTTGGGAATCCTCAAGAAAGGGATAGATAATAAGACAAAAAATATCATATTGCCTCTATATAAATCCATGGTACGCCCACATCTTGAATACTGCATGCAGTTGTGGTCACCCCATTTCAAAAAAGATATATTGGAATTGGAAAAGGTTCAGAAAAGGGCAACAAAAATGATTAGGGATATGGAACCAGCTTCTGTATGAGGAGAGATTAATAAGACTGGGACTTTTCAGCTTGGAAAAGAGATGACTAAAGGGGGATATAATAGAGGTCTATAAAATCATGACTGGTGTGGAGAAAGTAAATAAGGAAGTGTTATTTACTCCTTCTCATAACACAAGAACTAGGGGCCACCAAATGAAATTAATAGGCAGCAGGTTTAAACAAACAAAGAAAAGTATTTTTTCACACAACGGACAGTCAGTCTGTGGAACTCTTTGCCAGAGGATGTTGTGAAGGCCAAGACTATAACAGGGTTCAAAAAAGAACTAGATAAGTTCATGGAGGATAGGGCCATCAATGGCTATTAGCCAGGATGGGCAGGGATGATGTCCCTAGCCTCTGTCTGCCAGAAGCTGGGAATGGGCAACAGGGGATGGATCATTTGATGATTACCTGTTCTGTTCATTCCCTCTGGGGCACTTGGCATTGGCCACTGTCGGAAGACAGGATACTGGGTTAGATGGACGTTTGGTCTGACCCAGTATGGCCGTTCTTATAACCCTGGCTTCTTGGAGCTATTGTTGTTCCTTTCTGATATACTGGCCAAATTCATTCAAGAGTTATTAAGTGTTTTATTGATCCCAGCAAACTCTTTTTGAAATAGACACTGCATCAATCCCATCCACTCTGTGTTGAAGCAGAGAGTGCAAGAGTTAGCTATGTCTCTCTACTAGCTCTGCTTCATTAATGTATAGAAAAATAAATCAATATTAAAAAAAATTCTTGGACCTCTTCTTCCACTTTTCCAAAAGTAAGTGCCAACGTTCAATCACTCATTTGATCAGGTCACATTTTTAAAGGTAACTTCTTCTGCACTGATGTTACAGTAAGAGAACTTAATTAGTGGAACAGATAGGGATGTATAAAAGGGGATCATCAAAGCTGGTCTTCTGGACGTAAGGAAAATATTTTGAAAGCAGCAAAAGAGAGAAGGACGTGGTTTAGTTTTAGAAAAATATTTAAAATGTTCTGCTTTATGGAAGCATGCTCTGAATGGAAAATTTGGTTCTGGCAAATACCGGGTCTGGGAGGTGCAAATTAATGATTTCAACAATGTTCTTTGATGGAAATTGGGCTCCGATAACTGGGCTTAAAGAGTTGTTCCAAATTTTCCAGCTAACATCTGCTATCTCCTTCCCCCACCACCTGCTTACTTCTGCCTCTCAACAACATTTCTGTGTTAGCCAGAGAAGGTCTCTTCCTGTTATGGAAGCAGTTAATTAAAGAGAAACTGAACTCTTAATGTAAATGCTTTCATAAGGGGGGAAATGGTGTGGAGCTAGTCTGTATAACAGAAAGGAGCTGGACAAATTATTCTTGCCAGGATGGTGCAGCTAAGCACTGTCCCATACTTGGAGCTTAGTATCAAGACTCCAGCCATCCCCAGTTGAACTCCCTTAAACAAATTGGGCCAAATTCTGTGTCTTGAACAGGTGCCAGCTCATTGACTTCTGTGGGCTTGTACTATTGTAAGTCAGAACAGAATTTGCCCTTGTGTCCTTTTAGAAGGCTAACTAGTCTGAAATACCCTTGTACTGTATCATCAAAGAATGATCCCTAGAAGACTAACAAGGTAATAGCTAAAGCGAAGCTTTTGAGAACACCAGACACTTTTGCTGAGCAAATGAAGTCCTCTGCACTGCTTTCTTTCATTCTTCTCACAAGTACTGTACTCGTCTCCTAGGTACAGAGAACTTTGAAACTGTGCGTTGCACAAGATGTAGCTGAACTGCTGTGTCAATCATTGCACTGCCTTCAGTATACCTGTTCCATCAGCTCTTTAGCCAGCTCATTTTCAGAGGCTCATCTCCAGTGAGTGCATTGTTTCATAATGCATGCCCACAGCTTCCCTATTGACTTGCCAGTTCTGCAGCATCAGATGAATAAAAAAAAAAAGTGTTCTAATTTGTTGTATGCAGTTGAGATCAACTACATATTTTCTCCTTCTGTTACAAAATATATTCTTCAAAACTGAACATCCTAATTTGGGCATCATTTATTGTAAGTACTAGATCAATTACATAAAATATGAATACTGTCTTCAGTAAATCTTGTGTTGGTTCTCTGTGTAGCATTTTGCAGTCTGTTCTTTTCTATATTTCTCTCTCCATATTTCTATTGTGTATATATTCTGATATTGGTCCTGGGCAGGCTAGAGAGCAGCTGATCCTGGACTCAATTAATAAAGAATTAAAGAAGGGTAATATAATTAATGCCAGTCATCAAGGGTTTATGGAAAGTAGATCCTGTTAGACTAACTTGGTATCTTTTTTTTTTTTATGAGATTGCAAGTTTTGTTGATAAAAGTAATAGTGTTGGCGTAATATTCTAAGACTTCTGTAAGGTGTTTGACTTGGTACTGCACAACATTGTGATTTAAAAAAAGTAAAACAATACAGTTAACATGGCACACATTAAATAGATGAAAAGATGGCTAACTGACAGGTCTCAAAATGTAATTGTAAACAGGGAATCATCATTGAGCCGGTGTGTTTCCAGTGGAGTCCCGCAGGGATTAATGTTTGACCGTATACTAGTTAACATTCTTATCAATGATCTGGAAGAAAACATAAAATCATCACTTATAAAGTTCACAGATGGCACACAAATTGGGGGCGTGGTAAATAATAAAGAGAACAGGCCATTGATAGAGAGGGATCTGGATCACTCTTAAGATGCGCGTAAGCAAACAATATGTGTTTTAGTATGGCTAAATACATCAGGGAACAAAGAATGTAGGCCATACTTACAGGATGGGGGACTCTATCCTGGGAAGCAGTGACTGAAAAAGATTTGGGGTCATGGTGGATAATCAGCTGGACGTGAGCTCCCAGTGTGACGCTGTGGACAAAAGGGGGACTAATGGATGCATAAACAGAGGAATCGTGAGTAGCAGTAGAGAGGTTGGTGAGGCTGCTGCTGGAATACTCTGTGCAGTTCTGGTGTCCACAATTCAAGGATGTCGAAAAATTTTGAGAGGGTTCAAAAAAGAGCCATGAGAATGATTCAAAAACCTGCCTTATAGTGATAGATTGAGCTCATTGAGTCTATTTAGCTTAACAAAGAGAAGGTTAAGGGGCAACTTGATTACAGTCTATAAGTACCTACATAGAGAACAAATATTTAATAATGGGCTCTTTCATTATTGGCAGTGACTTATGGTAGCAGGTTGATATTTATCATACACTGTATTGCTAAATAGATGAACAATCTCTATACAAAAATGTAGTGATGAAAATACACCAGTAATGACTTCCTTCAGCGGAAAGAGATTTTGAGGTATAAAGGCATTTGACGTGTGTGTGTACAAAAACTTTCACTTTGAAACTTACTTCCAATTTAGGGAAATCATATATAGTGTGCATGTTGTTGTTTTTTTAATGGATGGATTCTGAATCTCGTTACACTGATGTAAATCAGAGTAACACCATCAAAATCAGTGAAATTACAGAATATTTATATAGGTGAAATTGAGATCGGCATCTGGCCCTCAAAATGTAAAAGACAGCTCTGTGAAGGAATGCTGCTTGACTTCCATCCCACACCTGAAGCACCAAAATCACTAACCCACAAATGGGGAAATCTAGCCATCAGGCTGATTTATGTATGACAGTCCTCCCTGCCTCTGGCAAATTCAAGGTGCAAATGTCTTCTGAGTTATGGCTGATTGAGCATTACCTGTACTGCAATCCTGCAGCAGTGGAACCAGAAATGGACTGCACTGCTGCTCAAGTTTGCAGCTTTTGACTGCACCCTGGGACTGAGATGCCCCGGTATGTACTTGGGTAAAGGGGAATCACTGCTCTCAAGGTGCAAAATGATATTTCAGCAATATTAGGCTGTCTGAGTGGCACTGCTGCTGGCAAATTCAGTATTCACATCCTCTACTCATGCCAGCAGCTACCTGGGCATTCTATCAGCTACAACAGAACTGTCCTTCCCAACTCCCACTTGGCTTTCTGCTTCCAACATTCACCGGGATTTCCTGTGAATTCCCATTCATTTTTGCCATTTTTAGACCAAATGTTATTTTGGGTACATTATATAAGATTGTCAGCTGGTATAAATCAGTGTAGCTCCATTATTTTAATAAAGCTGCACTGACTTACTCCAGTTGAGAATCTGTCCCGTTATTATTAGTAGCCTGAAATTTGCTCTGTTGGTTTTTTGCCTTCTTCAGCCCACGAAGGTATACGTGGTAGAGAGAAGTAAAGATATTCTGACATAAGTGCACTTGGATAGGACAGAGCCTGAAATAGTCTATATTGTGTTGTTTCAGTGGATGACAAGAAGGATCTTAGTAACTGTCACCCATTAAAATATATATGAAATATTATAGTTTTTCATCAAGTTGGCGTTTCAATGTTCACTCATATTTAGATTCAAAGTTTTAATGAGTATTTGATATTCTATCTCCTTCTACCATTCTGCTCCTCGATTCATGTCTTCCTATTAGCGATCTAACTGCCCACGGTAGGCTTTCCTTGATGGAAGTTCTCAGCGCATAATTTATATTGCCAATCTTTATTTAGTGGTCCTGATTTTAGTTTTTCAGCTGATGCCTCTGCCAATATTTTGTTATCTTATCCTTTCCACAGTCTGAGAGAGAGATGGCAAGGGACCCCGGGCTAAGGCAGGATTAGCCGATGTGGTTAAGGGTCTTCGCCAGGCCTTTAGACATATTTCTTCAATCTTCCCCCTTTTATTCTTTTCCACTCATTAACCCTATTACTTCATAGTCCCTCTTACAATGCAGCCACCAACTCAGAACAATGAGCTATTAGAAATGTGCACGTTTCCTTAATTTTTCACAGCTGCTAAATGATCAGTCCCCTTGACGGCCATCAGACAGTACACCACAAGGAGTTGAACGGGAAGGAAATAATACTGTTTTGAAATGGAGGCTAAGAAGCAACATTTTTCTCTTGTCCACCAGGCTACTGCAAAAGAAGCAGGCACTGTTAAATGAGGTCACCAAATCAAACACTTCTCTGAGAGTTTTAAAAGCAGCTCTGTCATCTTTCCTCCTTCCCCTGGATCAGGGATATTATAAAGAAACATTAATCCTACGCACACAGTTTAAAGCTCATAAAGCTCATTTCAGTTCTGAAACAGTATCTTCATCTTAAATTTTCTTTCCTGTTGTGCTCCATAATAAGCTGTAACCAGAAACGGGGCCATGTTTTTGGTACCTCCGTTTTCTAAGACCATTTCAAGGGCCTGATCCAAAGTCCATTGACATCAATGGGAATCTTTCTGTTGAGTTCAGTGATCTTTGGTTCAGGCTGTAAATCAATTTTTCTTTGATGTTTGTTTGTTGATAATTTGCACAAAGAGCCTCTATTAACTTCACCCATTTATTACTCTAATAAGCAATTCATGGTTCAATTGAAAGCAGGCAGTTTTATTGATCAGTATCTTGGGTTTTTTATTAGTACTTTCAGACACAAGTTGAATATTGGAAAGCAGTTCTGGCAAAGCATCAGAAGTGCCTAACTTAATGTTTTTAAAGTGTTTCTCTTCTTTTATTTCAATGAAAAGAGCGCCAACTACTTCAGTAACATTGGCAAGATTAAGAAAACATGACAGTTTAACTTTCTGCAGTATAATGAAATGCCCAATATAGAAGGTAATCATAGAATTAAAAGCTCTGTTCCATACATACTTTACAGGCAGAAGGAAGATAAAATTACACCACTTACCGAAGCTGATTGCTGTAAACAGATCTTTAAAACACTACCTGAGACCATAATTCTTTTCAAACTCTGCCTATCCCAGAGGAACTAACACAAGTGCCCCAATGCCTATCACACGTTTATAATTGTACACTCTTCATTCAAAGTTCCCAGAGTCACCCTGACTCTTCAAATTATTTAGCTGGTTGTACATTTTGTCATTTCCTGAGAATGGTTCTGAAAGTTACAATCCCAATATTTTGTCAAGTAGTGAAATAATCAATCTGCTGGAGTAGAGAAAACATCATGCAAAAACTTAGGTATTGCATAAGTGCTGGAAACTTTCCAAGAAAGTTTGACACCTTTGACTGGTGTGTCAAAAGACTGTCATCATGATATTAATTAGTACAGGGCTGGGACTGGACGACAGGGGATGGATCACTCGATAAATTGCCCTGTTCTGTTCATTCCCTCTGAAGTATCTGGCACTGTCCCCTGTCAGAAGACAGGATACAGGGCTAGATGGGCCATTGCTCTGACGTAGTATGGCCATTCTTATTTTCTTAGACTATGATTAGTGTTTGTATGCACAGTGGGAAAATAAGCCCTTTCCTCTCCACTGCAAAGGAACTGGTGTTGTTCTGCTGTACATGACGTTGGATGGATGGGTACAGGAAGGGCAAGCTGTGCAGGGCGTATGTATTCCCTGCATCATGCAGAGACTCTCTATATGGTGTCTCTGGAGAGGCTAGACAAGGGGTGAGGCCGGGGGAGCCATTGCTGTGTGCAAGTGGTGAATGAATCTGTCATCCATTTTAAAGGAACAGAATCTTTTTTATTAGAATTCAGTGCCATTTTCTGCAGAGGAGATAGAATGTTAAGGCTCCTGGAGTGTAAACACACATTAATATCTTGGTATTTGTATTTATGTTGTGTTTGTTGGGGGAGAGGGTGTTTAGTTTTGGTTGTTGTGGGTTTTTTTTTTTTTTTTTTTTTTTAATGTAACGGGAAACCATTTATGGGGCCATAATAATGTGAAGTCTGATATTTTCATAGTATTTCCATGGTCAGAAGCTGGAAAGTGGCACCAGGATACCAGCTCTCATGGTTACTAAAGTCATCTTTGTAAGTTAAGAAAAAAACATGAAGAACAAATACCATTAAAAATAAACACAAATGCATGACAGAGACATAGATCTAGTCCCACCTTTCAGACAGCCCTACCTGTGAAAGCTCCTCGGGACTGATTTTTTTCTACAGATCCAAACATACTGTAAGTGTACAATAAATAAAGGGAAGCAATTAGCCAGAAATAACACAGAAACAGACTTTCTTGAATCATTTCAATCCCACAGTTCTGATCCCAGTCACCAAACATGTACCAAAGTTATCCCATGAATGGATTTATTTCTAAATGGGAGCAAAAGTTCATAGGGATAGAGGTACACAGGCAGGGAAGGTTTTTATTTCCTCTGTGCCAATTCAGACATCCTTGCTTAGGACATGTCCTCTACCCAGAAATTAATGCTGAACTTGCTCAGAACTGCAGCCAACCTGTCGATGAGTCCCAGTGAAGGAATGCACATTGCTTCTTGATATATCACTGGAATACCATTTTACTTATTAATCAATCCCCCTGCTTTAGCGATCTATGCAGCATCTTTCAATTATCTCTTCTGTCCTCATTGTCACGCTCTTTTCCCGTTATCCTTTAATGTTGGTAGGGATCTGATAGGCCAACATTTTCCTTCAGGTCTAAAGCCAGTGTCTCTTTGCGGGAGCTGACATTCATCCCCCTTCTTTCCAGATGCTGGGCGCATCATCACCCCATTGCCTTTAATTGCAGATGTCGAGTGCCCAGCGCCAGTTTCCCAGTTGGCAGTAGAGTTCCTGGCCGTCACAAAGCCAGACCACCTCCCTGTGTCACAGGATTTAATTTAATTAACAGCAAGACATACAAATTGGATTTGGGGAAAAAATTAATAAGAATTAAACAGAACACCAGATGGCTGTGCAAATTCTATTTAATACAGAGATGGTACAGGAACTTTTCCTCATAATTGCATTATTAATAATTAACATTTGGAAGATGCTCCAAACAGAATGCTGGCTGCTGCATTAAATTATAATTTTTCACTGAATTGGTCACGGAGCTCAGGTACTCAAGGGCGTATGAAGCCCAACTCTCAGGAACTGCTGAGATAATCTGAGGCCCTGATTTATTTATACGGAGAATGCAATTTTATTTTGTATGATGTCTTTCACACAAATTGCTTCACAGAGTTAAATAACGAGAGAGTTATAGAGTTAAAGCATTGTAGCCAAGGGAGAGAAAAATGAAGAGGCCTAATGATCAAAACATATGTTCAAAGGGGAGTTTTGAAATGGAGAGTCAGGGAGATGGAGCATTGCTGGAAGTCTGCTCCAGATGGCAGAGGCTGCAGAGCACAGAATACTCACATTAGGTGTGGCCAGATTAAGTGAAGGGAAGAGAGGGAGCGGTAAAGTGACACAGAGAGAAAGACAAAGTCCATCTTTGTGGGAGGTTGGAACAAGACTATGAAAAGTTTTAGAATCATGGAGGCCAATAACTTACATCCATAGGACATGTTAGAACATTCTAGGCCAAATTCTGCTCAGAGTTATACTGATGTCAATCCAGACTAACTCCATTGATGTCAATGAAGTTACTTCAGATTTACACCAGTGATAACTTTCAGTTAAAGTTCAGAAAATAAGTCCTCAAAGGACAGGAAATGCAATGTTATCTTTGAAAGTTCAATTTAAACTCTGGAGTTTTTGGACTCATGACCTCCCCTCTGGTTGAACAGATGTGGTGCATCATGGGAATTATGTGATTACAGTGTATCATGGGAGATGTAGTCTAGTTGGGAAGCCTGAGCCATAGAGGAGAAGGCAGCATAAAGCAGCTGACCTACAACTCCCATGAGGCATCTCAGGGGGACACGGTGTTGAATCAAGATGAAACAAAATGCCTTGATTCAGTTCATCAAAACGAAATGAAACATTTCTATTTGTGAATGTCAAAACAGTTGTAAACTGAAATCCTTCTGAACTGTCCATTCTGTGAAAAATTTCTGTATTTGGACTTTTTGTACTCTTTCAGAGCAAAAACAAATTAAAAAATATCAGAATTTCCTGAGGGGCAGAAATTCTGATTTCTCAACCAGCTCTAATGTGCATGATCACCAACCTGAACCGAGACCACAAAGAGAAAAATTTATTTAAAACACCAGGTTTCACAGAGTCTATGCTGCAGGACTGAAGGGAAACCTTCAATAGCTTTTATAGAGTTGTCTTTCTGCCCTTTTCAGATTCTCTATATTGCACAAAAAGGGCCAAAAAGTACTTATTTTTCCCTGTTTGTTTTCATAAATATCAGCGATATGAAGTAAAGTTATCCCAAGTTTAGCTGGAGATCTTGATGAAGTCTCAGAGATGTTTGTTAGCTGCTCTCTCCTTAGTCATTGTCAGGCTCAGGATATAGTGGTCAAATGTAACTCTTCTAATTTCTTTTAACTCAATCCCTAAAGCATCTTGATCATTTTTTTCAACTCTCAATGTTCTCTATTTTGTGTACATCTTCCTACAGCATGAATGGAGGTATTCCAGGTGTGCTCTCACCATAGCTGAACAAGGTATTTAGGCTGCTAACTTCCATTGGCGATTCTGGGCCTGAGTTCCTTTCTCCAAGATATGCATTCAAAATCACATTGCCAATACACGTGGATATATTTTTGCTGTGTCCTAGCATCTCTAGGTCTCTTTCAGTATTACTGCTTCCCCATTGAATATCTGTGGTTCTGATTATTTCCCCCCTCCCAGATGCATTAGCTTGGATTTTTTTCAAATTTGAATCTCATTTTATTTCCTCTCCATACATTCAACCTCTCTAGGCATCGATTAATTATTTCTCTGTCGTCACTGGTGGTTTGTAACACTTCCCAATTTACTGTAATCTGCACATTTAATTAATTTCATTGGCAAAATACCATGCAGTCTTAAACTGTTGGGGGGGAAGGGGGCAGAATCAAAACCCTTGTATGAGGCAAGAGACAAAATAAATAGTATCTTTATTAAAATTAAAATGATTTTGTTAAAAGAGCAATTAATATGTTCTGCTGTAAATCTGACCCTGGATGCTCCCAATTTTGGCTTCATCTATCTTTCAAGAAGCAGTAGACCTGCTACTATGTGTTTTCTTTTTTTTCGGGGTGTGTGTGTGTGTGGGGGGAAGTATGCTGTTAGAATGTGGTAAGTAGAAAACCTCAAGAAAAATATGTTCCACCATTTAAGGTTTTTATGAGAAGATTTTCTAGTAGGTTTGGTTCTATACAGGTATCACAAAGATATTTTCTTTCTAGCTCTAGTGAGAATCAAAGCTGGGACTTTCAGTTTTCTAGCTTGTTTTTAGATGATTAATTAAGTGATAAGGATTTATTCATGCATTCACAAAAAGGGGAAAACAGATATTAGCAATACAACTTCCAACAAACACACATCCCACCTGAAAACAAAACCCGTTTTCTGTAAAGCAGAACCAACCATCTTATCCAACAGGCTGCAGAAAAATGCTTAGCAAAAAAGACTACAGATTACAAATAAGCCATCAGAGGCAGCCCATGCCCTGCCCTCAATGCAGGAGAAATGTACAGAAATTGACAAAAATATTAATTAAAATTTGCATTCAGTGCACTGGCTACAGTGTTCATGTAAGCTTGGCATTATCTGGTTTGCATTTCAAGAATATTAGGCTTAATTTAGTTTTCTAATGTGAATAAAAATCCCAGACAAATAATTTATTCCCACATCCGTTACTAAAATGGTTATTAAAATTATGTTTTTCATATGGTGCTTAGTGCACATACCTGTTGAAATATAATAGAATCATTTTTTCTTTCTATTTTACCAATTGGAGTTTTCTTCTTTTAANGCTCCTCACTTAAAGTTGTCCCGGTTAACGTTGTTTCGTTGTTACGTTGCTGGTCAGTTAGGGAACATGCTCGTTTAAAATTGCACAATGCTCCCTTCTAATGTCGTTTGGCAGCCACCTGCTTTGTCCACTGCTTGCAGGAAGAGCAGCCCGTTGCAGCTAGCTGGTGGGGGCTTGGAACCAGGGTGGACCGGCAGCCCCCCTATCAGCTCCCCACTCCCCTAAGTTCCCTGTGCGGCAGCCACCCAGCAGGCTATCAATTGTCAGCAGTTCAGCTGTCCCTCCCCCCTCTGCCTTGGAGCTGCCTCCGGGAGCCTCCTGCTTGCTGTGTCCCCCTCCCCCCTGCTCCTGCCCCCCGCTTACCCCTTCTCCATATGGAGCAGGGTGGGGACACAACAGGGCTCAGGACAGAGGGAGCTTGTGGGCCACAGCTGCTGTCTCAACTTCCTGATCTACTTAAAAAGGCAATGTACTTAGAGTGGTGTTAGCATACTTAAAGGGGCAATGCGCATCTCTCTCTCTCTCTGTGTCTCTGTCTGCCATGCTGTCTCCCCTCCCTCCATTCGTGCTGCCTTGTAAAGTGTGAGGCTACATTAACAGCCATGTGTTATCCCTTGAGGGCTCAGCCGAATACTAGTTCATCATTTAGCAGTAAGGCATTCCCTGGGAAATATCCCACCCTCGTCCACCCTCTGACTTCACCACCTCAACCAAGCTTCACAATCATCATTGCTGTGTACAGTATTAAATCGTTTGTTTAAAACGTATACTCTGTGTGTGTGTGTGTGTGTGTGTTTTTGTCTGGTGAAAAAAATGTCCCTGGAACCTAACCCCCCCATTTATATTAATTCTTATGGGGAAATCGGATTCGCTTAACGTCGTTTTGCTTAAAATCTCATTTTTCAGGAATATAACTACAACGTTAAGCGAGGAGTTAGTGTACTCTAAAGTTTGGGTTGTTCAAGTCCTGGGTTTGTTTGCAGATCACGATAGCGATAGGAACAAGCCAACAAGTGTGGATTCAGATCTGGACCTCTCTAAAGTTTGGGAATATTTGGATCAAGGGGTTTGGTCTTGGATCATTTTTACCTGCTCTACCATGAAAGCTGTCTAGCTTATTACCATATGGATGATAAAGAAGTCTGTGGATAGTTTTACAAAAGGGGTAATGGCTTTTTAAAATCTTAAGACTTAAAGTTTGGTTCTGCCCTGAAAGGTACTTCTGAAACTGGCATCATGGGGTTCATGTTCCTTGCATCTCAATGATTCCAGGTAAAATATGCTGCGTTTACAATTAAAATACTGCCCCCTCCCCCCCCCCGCCCCAGTCCCCAACTACCAGTTTACAAAACCTCAGCCTGGACTGTAAGAAACAAGCTTTTGTTCTTCCCCTTCTCATGCATCAACTGGTAATAAGGATTCTTCAGGACAAATCAGGCCTTCACTTACATCTGTGCTTCCCCATTGCCAGTGGTGCATTTGGCAATCTACAGATGAGGATTTCTACAGATAAGACTGGACTTTAATGTATTGATTTTCTGACTAATCCAAATAGAGAAAATGATCTGTAAAATTCTGCTGTCATTTATATCTCTGTGACCCAACTACAGCGAATGAGGCAGTGGGGATGAAAATCTTAGCAGAATTTGGCCCTGCTGATTTCAGTGACACTACTCAACATGCATAAAATTACTCACATGCCTAGGAATTTGCAGGATCAGAACCTCAGCTAACAGATACACATCTGAATATAAGTAAAGAGCGGCTTTCTTTGTGTAAAATCACAACAAGCAAATGCTGAGGTCAACTGAAAAGTTAATAATAATATAACAAAAATAATGTGCAGGAGACAGATTTCTAGTGCAGACAACCCAGGATTGGAGACAGTGCTTTGGGTTGCTATTTTTTTAAACTACTTAAAAAACGTGCATTTTGCATGAAGTGAAGATGATATGGACCGGAGTGCAGCAGTTTGACAAGAATTGAACTGCAGGAGACTGGATGTGGTGGCTATTGGTCATACTTTGTATTTGTTTAGCATCTTCCATCCTAGAATATTGAATCATTTAAAGAATATTAATTAAGATAATGACGCTTTATGGTAGGTATGTATCAGTATATACATGTTACAGATGAGGAAACAGATGCACAGAAATGTTAAGACAACTTGTTTAGGACTTGCAACCAGTCAATGGCAAAATGGGAAGAGAAACGAGGGATGAAATTCTGGCTCCACTGAAGTCAATGGGAGTTTGCCATTGACTTTAGTGCCACCAGGATTTCACTGCAGAAATCTTGACTAATGAGTATTTGGCAGTACTACATAATGGAAATTAGTTTGCTCCTAGGTTGGGTTTTCTAAGGGAGTTAAGTACTCAAATCCTAAATGTGATCCCAAATGCCAGTCTTAATCGTTATGCTCATTTGTCTAATGAAAAGGGGGATATTCATCAAATGCATATCCAGCTCCTAAATTACTGGGAAAGGCTCAATTTTAATCCCATTCAGTTTTAAGGGAAGGACATCACACCTTTGAAACCAAACAGAGTGAGGCATACATGATGGATCAGTTGCACCACAATACACCAGGGCTAACTGTGGCCCTTTCAGAAACTTATCGTTAGTTTAGAATTATTAAGCATCTGCCATAGAATTTCTTGAGAACAATGTTAGAAAGAACTATGCAGGTATCGGAATATCTTTGTAAATCATACAAAATTGCCAGGAAACTTTTCTATCTAAGTTTTGTACTTACCATTTACGTAGCATTCATATTTTCAAGACAGTAACTGGCCTTCATGTTCATAAATATGCTAGAAGAGGGCACAAGGAGCCTTCCCTCCTTTGCAAGCCCCAGCCAAGGGCCAGCCACAATTGCAGTCTCAGCTCCTGGGGAAATACAAACACTGACATCTCCACATAAATCCAAGGACTCACGTGACCCCATAGGAGATGAGAGAAAGTGGGGTCATGGCTGTACTTATCTGTACAGTACACTGTGCTGGGGAAAGCAGGTTGCATGCTCCTCCTGTGCTTTTCTGGGCTCTCCCTGCTGCTGCTGCAGTGTCCAGGGAGGACATGGTAGGAGTTAGAATACCTCCCATGGGTTCAGGGTGTTTATGCCCTAATCCTGGACAGTGCACCAGTTCAAAGTGGATAAATACAGAGATGAAAACCACTTGGTACGTACAGATTTTCCTTTATTGTTTAAAGGTACAATCTTGCAGTCACTTACCAGAGTGCTCATCAGAGGAGTCCCATCATCTTCAATGGGGTCTTTGGCATTCTAGGCTCTGTTCCTCTGAGTGAGGGTTTCAGGAGTTAGTGCTAGGTGTTTAAAACGAGTTAGTCAAAGTTAATGGTAGGTTTAGAGAAGCAATAAGTTAACTGAATAGATACATGCTTCATAGTGAAAACATAAGGGTTGGTCTAGAGCAGTGTTTCCCAAACTTGGGACGCCACTCGTGCAGGGAAAGCCCCTGGTGGGCCGGGCCAGTTTGTTTACCTGCCGCGTCCACAGGTCCGGCCGATCGCTGCTCCCACTGGCCATGGTTTGCTGCTCCAGGCCAATGGGAGCTGCTGGAAGCGGCGGCCAGCACATCCCTCGGCCTGTGCCACTTCCAGCAGCTCCCATTGGCCTGGAGCAGCGAACCGTGGCCAGTGGGAGCTGCGATCGGCCAGACCTGCGGATGCGGCAGGTAAACAAACCAGCCCGGCCCGCCAGGGGCTTTCCCTACACAAGCGGCGTCCCAAGTTTGGGAAACACTGGTCTAGAGAAATATGACTTGCACCTGAGCCTTGTAGTATCTTTGGACATTGCACATTTTTTCCTATAAACAACTTGAAAATCTATCTAGGCAGCTTCCTTTCTAATTCTAATTAGCTGACTAAACATCCCATTTTTAATGTGAATAACATATTTTATATATTGAATTCTGCCAGCATTTGTTGGAAGGTTTATAGCTAAGAGGGATTTTAGGAGAAGTGACAGGAATGTTTGCATCAAAGAACTACTAAAGTCACAAGTTTGGGATTTTACTTTTGGTGTAAATTTTTCAAAGAGATTTAACATTTCATCAATGAGTGTTTGAATTCTTTTTGGCTTCAGTCGTTGACTATTTAGAGCTAAGGTGCCATTAGCAAAGCAAAATTATCCAGTCTGAGTGGATAATCCCTTCGCACGTAGTAGTAGATATGTCATAAGGGAAGTAGCATTAGGTTCTGTTTTTCTGTATGAGAGATTCCATTAGTCTGTAGCTGATTTCTGTTTTTACCTGAATCATCATAAAATTACTCCGTTCCCATTGACATATTCATGGCTTTTATGCTTTTCATATAAAACAGAAGGCTTTTTAACTTATCTATGTATTATATGAATATTGGTTTACCTGCTTCTGAATTTTCTAGACATGGTGAATCCTCTCATCTTGACACTTCTCATTTATTACATATAATGTGTGCCAGGGTAATGATGATATTCCTTTGGCAAAGGCCATCTTTTTGTTCTGTATTTGTACAGTACCTAGCACAATAGGGCCCTAGTCCATCACTGTAGTTCCTAGGCACTACCACAATTCAACTAATAAATAATAATGCATCAGTAACATCTGGAACTCTGGGTCCAGATATCCCCTTTGTCCCAGATAATTGGTACTAAATAAAAATGAAGGTGTCTATATATTTAAAATCTCCGCAAACTGCAAGAACAATGCAGCTTATTATGCAGTTATAGACTCATGACTTTATTATATACTGTCCATGACAATACAGAGAATTTTTAACTAGTCTATTGGGGAAAACTGTTGTTCCTTATTGTGAGAACTGTGGAATACTTGCCCACCTACAATACATGCATGATGAGCAAGGGTAAATGGCTGTCATGCATCAAATTATATAGCAATTTGGGAAAGCTACTATCCAGGATGGTATATCATCATAACAGCTTCTGACAGTACTGACTAATTCTGTGAGGGAAATGATCCCTTTGGCCCAATTCAGTTCCCATTGAAGTCAATGGGAGACTATTTATTTCAATGGGAATTGGAGGAGACCCGTAGTCTGAGCTCCCCTGGCAGGTAACAATAGCACGGAGGACTAGGGGGCCCTCAGTTCTGCAGTCCACTTCATTCTGTGGAACTCAAGACTGTGGCTTTGGGGCCTTGATGCCTGTATTTGGTCTGACGTTCTCACTGGAGGCTGGTGTCTGGGATTATATGTATTATCAGGTGGTGCCCCTTGGATAGACATGGTTTATTTTAAATCCTGTAACCATCCTGAGCTATGGCAATGACGGATGTGGAATAAGGACCAAAGGATGCCTCCGAACAGGTGCTGGTGTGATGAGGAGCAGGAAGAGGGTTGCTGCAGCCGTTTCTAAACGATGTAGCTGTTCAAAGGCGTAGGGCCAGTTAGTTTTGCAGTTAGTATAAATAAGCGTGGCTCCATTGGCTTCAATGGAGAAATGCTGATTTACACAGCTCTGTGGAGAACCACAATGGCTGGTGCCATTAAATAGGTCTAGCTACCGTTTACACCCAGTCCAGTTCTGCATGTGTGCCAGGAGCTTGAGTCATAGTCCTATCTTTCCCGATCCACACTGTCCCCCCAGTCCCACTCCCCCCCACCCCACTTAGTGCTCCTTACAACGTTCATGACATCTCACTCCCCTGCACAGCTCCACTCTTGTAGCCAAATTGTTGGTTCCCTTTGCACATTTGCATTATGGGAAGGTAGGGTTTTTTTATACCCCTTCTTCTGTCTAGTACACCAGCACAGCAGCAGCCATAACTTGTTCCTAATAGTCTGCAGTGCTTAATTGGGCAAATTGGAGCTGATGGGAGTTCTGCTTGATAAAGCTCTGCAGAACTTGGGCCTCTAGAATTAAATGTAATACATCACAATTCCTCATTTGCTACAACTTCAGTACCATAAAAACACATTTCCTTTGGTCTGTTTTGAACTCTTATTTTCTGTGCCCAGGGTACTAGAGAAGCCTTTAGTGTCCTCTTTTAATTTAATGTCAGTGTTGATCCCCAGAAAGGAAAGTTAAATACATCTGTAATGTAAGCGTTTGATGAGAATCTAAGATCAATTTATGACATTTTGATCAACATAGAGGGAAAGTTAGCATTAGCCGAGGGTCACTGAGAATGTCATTAATATCTGATGGAGCAAACATAATGAAAAATTGTAGCGTACTATCCGAAAATGAGCGCTTGAATTAATTCTAATCAGCTATCTTCCCTCTCTGATTTTATTCTTCCCTCCTTTTAATATTAGTCAGAAAAAGATGAATGTCATGAGGGCTTTATGGCACATTGCCAATCTAAATTGTGTAGGAGAAAATAAATCGTTCCAATAAATCCAGTTTTTATGGCAATTTCTTCTCATTTTCCACATTTTTTCATTTTTCATTGTAGCTGTTTCCAGAAACAGTGAAACAATAAATAGATTAAAATGTCTGCTCATTTCTTTGGGATGGTAACTAGCATGCAGACCCGCCGACAGCAATTCCGGGCCCCAGGGCAGACCAGTCAGTGGGCCCCCACACACACACAAGCCACACCCGCGGGGATTCGGAGGTGAGGGGTTCGAGCTCTGGGAGGGAGTTTGGGTGTGGGAGGGAAGGTGGGGTTTGGGCTCTGGGAGGGAGTTTGGGTGCAGGACGGGGTGCGGGCTCTGGGAGGGAGTTTGGGTGTGGGA